>RXIC02000136.1:0-10791 GCA_003952965.2 Morella rubra | reverse complement strand
GTCCTTACAACATATCTCTTCCTTGGGTGCTTTATAGTGATTTGTTCACATTTTTCATATCTTTTTTCTCAAGCTCACATTCCAACTAAGTGAATCACACAAATCTCAAAGCCTATTTTTGAAGCAATTTGCTTCTATCACTCTACGTGAGTTAAGCACGCAAAAGTTAAACTTCCATTCACTCAAAAGGTTTCCAAAGTTTAATAAGAAACATGAATAAACAATATTGTCTCTCAACTCCAAATAGCAAAAACAAAAGCTCAATAAATTGCTACAAGACAAGATCTGATGATGATGGCAGCAAGACAGTAGCAGATCTCTTGGAAAACGTGCAGCCCTTGTCTTTTGTGGGTTTCTCTCACTTGTTAGAGACTAGGTCAACGGGGATTTGTTTAATGAATGTACAGATGTAAATAATGTGTGCATAAAGTCTCTCTTGTTTCTCTCTCTAAAAGGTCTTTTTCGCTTTATTACGGGTCTGTCTTCTAGTCTTTGGGGTAGCACAACCATACCTACCCTAAGAATTGCAGCCCTATTATCTGTGTTGTGAAAGGTGGCTTTCAACTTAGGGCATTGGGGCTAAAGTTTTACCACCGTGGTGTGGCTATGTGTAGCCATAGTCCGATCATAAGCGGAAGGACTCTTAGAGGCCAACCAAGATTACGTATCCCGGTACGACAGGATGGGGTATGTCCTGTGTAATGGTCTATCAAATAAAAATATTTTTAAGAAAAAAAGACAATTTGTAGTGTAAATCTTGCGCAATGAATCATTGTTCGAGGGCAATACGATCTAGAACACATACTATATAAGGTCAATTGATGGACTCGGGATCACTGGCTGGACCTCTAACAACAGAACTGTTATCTTTCAGCAAGGTAATGTGCAAGGTGAGAAGTATGCAATGGTGGTGCTGTTGATACATAGATTTTTTTCAGGTTTGCTTGTCTCGTAGCAGTGTGTGACCCTCGTTTAATTTTTATTCATGTTCAAGGAATTCCCTTACGCAGGGCTACAAACTTGTCCAATGGTCTTATCATATAGGGAGTGTGATTGACACAACCAATGAGCGACTAGTGTATATGCTTCTGGCAACAGCGTCAAAATCATCTATGGGTGTCCATATCAATACCAAGTGTGCGGCAAAAGAATGGTCTTTTTTGGCTTTTTGTGCTGTGTGTAGACAGCGTCCTATGGCTCAACATCCTATGGTAGCTGATAAACAAGTTCGAGATGCACGATGCTTTTCGAAAGATTGAGGCATGTTTTTCAGTGCTGTGTTTTCACCGTCCTTCCGGTCAACACTATCAACAGATACCTAAATATATGGGAACACACTTAATCGGAAGTATGAGACTTGTCCATTCTTCTCTTCACCCAGTGTGGCGGAGTCCAAGGGGGCGAACCGGCCCATTCTGGTGCTGTTGTGCAAATCGGCTTAGTAGTCGGACGTAGATAATGAGCATCCCAGCTGGCGAAGAACTAAAGGTATGAAATCCCTGGTAAATAATAGGATGATTCGACTTTTTATAAGTAGGCTAATATTGAGGGGAGGGTCGGTCATCCCGATTTAATACGTATTATAAGTGATTTGACGGAGCTCGCCTAATGCGATGAAGTGTCTGCGAATGGCTTTTTGAGCAAGGTTTATACCACAACTTTTACTGCACTATTCAAATGCCTATTTATCATTTTTGTTATAGATGATACCAGTATATCCCTTGGAGTGGTCAGATAGTATGTTTGCCTTACAAGATATTCAATCGACCTTTAGGGCCATGCTTATGTGAAAAATCTATACTGAAAGATTTCTTTGGTGTGTACTGACGAAAGATTTATATGGGTTTTGACAATATAAGTTTATCTCAACACAGGTTATTCAAGGGGGATTAAAACTGATCAGATTTAATAATTTTTGTTGAGTGCAAAACTCTATCATCTGCTTCGGGTTATAAGGGTAATTTGGCCAGTTTTTCAAATAGTTGATGTCTGGTTCGTAGCTCACACAGGCGGGTTATCGATTCCGATACACATAGTGGGCTTGAAAAATGTATTTGGCTATCAATGCTTCCATTGAAGTGACTTTTGGTTGTGGTTTTTGTTATAGACTAGATCAGTTGAGCAAGTCATGTTCGTGTTTGTTTTTCTTTTCACTCATTCGGTCTTTCGGTCTGTAGTTATTTGGAATATTTATCGTATTATGGACAAGGATATGTGTTCGATAGATGTGTAATGAACAAATAAAATCTCAAAATAAGCAATTATTGCTGATATTCTTGTATTTTTACAGTTTCGGCAATTTATAGCGTGCTGTCCGTTTCTACAGAGAAAATTGGGAATATTATGTTCTGTATACTCAGTGTACTTATTCGGTTATGTAAGGCTTTATGCTCGTGAAACCGTCTACTAGAACACTATAAGGATCAATACATGTCAATTACAATTTGAGGAAAGCGTTCTCATAAGATAATATCGTTTGAAAGTTCGTTTGTTTGCTATATTTCAGTTATCCGTCGGGGCCACATACTTCATAATGAGAGTGGAGGAATAACAAAAAACAATTGATGATTCGATCATTGGAGCTGTCTTGAAACATTGCATTATGGGATCATGCTGTATACTACACTTTGTCCTGCGAAAGTCTCGTGATTTGGGATGTCAATGGAGGACTATGTTCGTTTTATTTCATCCATTTATAGGATGACATTCACTAAAGCGACAAATGTTAGAGACATGACATTAATTTTCGATTTTTAAGAAATTTTATAGCAAATTTGCTCGGGTGAAAACTTATTGCAAATATTAGTCTATTAAATACAGAACAACTGGAACAGTTAACAAAATGTAAACTTAGTATTTAACAAATATCATTAACATAATAAGCTTTGTGGCCACAATATTCAATTAATCAATTTTTTTATATACCTTATTATTCGTTCATATTATAATATTATTATTCTTAATCTTTGCCGTCGCATGTCATTCAGCAACTTACATGCTAGGTCATGTCTATTCAAGTCAAACTTTTTTTCCGACTCCTGCTTAAAGTACATCCTTTATGTTTGATTTACCACTTACGTTCATGAATAGAGTGTTCACAAACTGCGATTAATCTAAGTAACTTTCCCACCACTGGTACATAGGTAAATTATCGTTGACAAAAATTTAGCATCACTATAAAAAAAAAGTCAGCTGAAATGAAAACAAATCAAGGTTATAAGAATTAATTTCTCAGTATCTACGCCCATTTGTGTTCTCCCACGTGCACTGCCGATTTGGTCATTTCCTTGATGCAGACCAGACCCTTATACCAAGATCTCACTCAGGTTGGCCGGTCCTAATCATGCAGTGACAGTCAGAAAAAGTTGTTGTTATCTCGTGTCTCATTTTTATGCGTCTCACCCATAAATTTTCCTATATTTCTGAAACTTTTGTCAGAACTTAGTGTAGAGATCTCATTCTCCTCTAGCGATACTTAACCGAGGATTCCAAGAAATGCTCTGGGGAATGTTTTTTAATCGGACAGAAACTTGCAACAAGACATAGTCGCTGGCTTACGGTACGCACTATTGTACCTATTCTGTCTAACTATCCTTTACCCCAAAACAAAGTTCTGTATCATTGATACTGTGTGGTTATTATCCTCTTTCTTTGAGAGCTTTAATTGTGTTCTTCTGTGCAACTTCATTTGGGACTATACCTAAGTCATAGGTTGTCTTCTTTTACTCTACATGATTCATTTATGTAGGCTGCTGGCACACCGCAGGTCTTTCTAATAAGTCCTTGGTTCCGCCAAAACAAGTACACTGAGAGAAGTCTGGCAAATCTTGCACGCAGCACAATTGTCTTCGTGGTTGGGAAGTCGGATGCGGCAAGTTTTCCTCAAAGATTAATGCGGTTTAGGATATTCAACTATTACCTTAATGTAATCATCAGGGTTTGATGAACCTGGGGTAACTCTCAGCAGTTCTGTATGTTGGTTACCGCGAAAATATTTTTGTTTTGGTATTTCTAAACCGGAGGACCTGCGTCAATCGTAAATGTAACCTATCTTCCCCAAGTGTTGCCAATACATCTGGCGAAAGGTTAACTGCTGGCAAAAATATATACTTACACCGCCTCTTAACATAATGTTAATTTCACGGTGGCATGGAAAAGAAAATGTTAAGAATTGATTTGTCTATGTGCGTTAATGGAATACTGAGAATGAAGGGGGCGAGAGCATAGAGCCAACCCCTGCACATTCGTCGAAAATCTGGCCACATTAGTACTCCTCAGACCCACGTCAGATTCGTTGCGGGTTGTAGACAGCCGGGACAGGTTTTTTGAAAAGAGAATTATATATGAATTAAAAATCACACACCAAGAGTCAGAAACATTTTGGGTATATTTCGCCAAGAAATACGTTCAAGCATCTGAGTTTTCTAGCTTATGTTGGACAGTCCTTCAATAGTGGACAATCAGTAAAGTGGAAATAAGTATAGACTAGGGGAAGTAACTGCAGAGAAAGGTAAATTTGTAGCTTAGTATCTACGTTGCATTCTGGGAGTAAGTATGGGGAGAAATTAGGTTTGCGCATGTTTCAGTCGTCTCTTATTTTTCAATCCCCGTATGAAATAGAAGGTGAGCACATCAGTTTGACTTCAACTGGTCTCGATTTACGCACTGGGCGATGCTCCCTTTTTATCTAGATATATAATATACGATGACAGCATGCCAAGTAACTGTACACGACTCACTATTTTTCTATTTAAGCTCATAAGAGTATCATACAGGCATAAACATACAGGAATCTCTGGTTGACGTTAAGTAAAAATAGAGAAAATACAAAGCAATTCGAAAACAATAAGGTGGGGAACCTTGTTGTCTGTTTGCGTGCATCCCAATACATTAAAACCGGGGGCCTCCCAACCTTCCTACCTAGAAGTGGGAGATCTCCCTCTGTATATAACGAACGGTAGAAACTTGAGACACAGTTTCGTTTCGTTCTCCGTTCCCGAATTTGTGGGTACTTTTGTATTCCTCACCTTTGTATTAGGAAGATGGTGATACACGACTACCGTTTAGCATCTGCACATATTTTCACATAACTAAGGATTCGTTTTACAGGATTGGGCAATATTGGTTCTGTATTCTTTATTATGCCATGGGATTCCTGCATCAAAATACTATGTCTTATGATAGAGTTGGTATTTTTTGGGTACTGGTTATTCACTAGTAGTTGTTTCGAGTGAAGTAGTTGATTGATCAATTAGGATGTTTATGGTCGTCTATATACGATTAGGGTTTTTCTTGCGGAGCGTTCAATACAACCAGGCGTTCAATCAGCGCGGGCCTAGAGATCCTTTTGGTAAACAAATATTCATACACAAGACGTCAGCGATATAGCAGTTGGTCAATCCGATTGTTTGGGAACGCGGGGTTCTGATTTTTTTTGGCCACCGAAATCTAAACTGTGTGGTTGGCGAAAGCGCGCCTCAGATTCACTATTGTGGTATCCTTCTGGATGGGGTTTCACCGAAAATATTAGTGAGGCGGGTAAGATTAGTAACATGCGAAAGTTTATTTCGCAAGGGTAGGACAACGAATGTAGTCAGCTCAAAGCATTTAACCTTCCAGGTAAAGTTGCTTATTTCATATAACTAGTATGGAGAACGAATCACGTTCGAAGCCAATTAAATTGCATTGGTGCAGGCGCATTTCGTATTTGATTCTCTGTAAGATTCGGACCTGCTCCGACAGCTTGAAATAGGTTTGCGATGTCTGTCCGGCGATAATTCAGGTGGTCAATTAAAAGTATTGCATATGATTTATTTGATGATTCTCCTTTCGGGGAGGGACTTGTGAATTGTGGAGAAAAATCAACGCGAGCTTTTCACCTAGACGTTCGGTGAGAGATGTTCGGTCCGACTCCGGAACGTTATATATAGGCTTCCTTTGAGAGTTTTTGTTGCCCCCTTCCTCAAAAGAAAAATCCTAGAAAATCAGTGCTTCAAGATATTGAATTTCTCTCCACTCTTCCTTTATACGGGCTACTACAACTGGTGGCGTTCTGTTTTGTTCCCGTTCAAAGTGTTGAAGTGATGACATTTGTGAAAGAACAAGAGGGTGTTGCGTAATACTTGACAAATGCGATTTAAACGTAACTCATCAATAAACAGGAATAAGACACTTCAAGGAGTATGAGGTCATGATTGTATGCTTGCTTGGTAATATGCACTCCCTGTTAGCCAGGGGTGGGCGGGCTCAAGGTTATCGGAGAGCTTCTATTGGACTATTACTGAGAGTTATAAAGAGGAAGTTAGTCAATCATACCGGCGAGGCGTCTGGGTGGACGTTAGCGGCCGAGAGCTTGTGTGGAATCACTTCGGGTTAGTGGGTTAGTTAGTAAACATTTGGCATTTTTCACTAATAGGGATTTCAGGTTTGGCGGCTGACTGAGAGGTCCGGAAAGAGCTGTGAAGTTTTCTCTTTCTGAATGGGTTTTCAAAAGAGTTTTTCTTCGACCTACGTAGGATCCAAATCTCTTGTCTCTTTAAGTGTCACTCAGAATTTTCGAATTTGATCTATTTTGGTGGATCTGGTTATTTTACAGGTAGTTTGTTATTTTTATTGGGATTTAAAGTCGGATGTGGTATTTGGCTGCCTTAGGTTGTAAGTTAAAAGGATTTATATGTCATTCTAAGACTGATGACAAAATATTAAGTTAGAACTTTAGTTGTTCCTAATGTAATTGATAATTTTGGGTAGGTGGGGGTTTTATCCTCTGTGTTTAATTTAACAGTATTATAACACCTTTACTGATTCTATCTTCCTCTAACGCTTCAGGGAAGTTAGGAAGTCTAAAGCTGATGTTCTTTCTAATTGGTATCTAAATCAGTTTAAATTTGTACTTATAGCATGTCTGTGAGATTGCTAGATTGGGGATCAGAAGTTTAGTGCCATTGTTCCCTATTTTTGTCTTGACAACATTTGCTCCGATTTATTTTTTGTACCTGGAAGTTGTCAATGGTCGTATGCCAATTATTCTTTAGGTTATAAGGATATCGATTTGTAAGAGTCTTTCTCACAAATCCGGCTTTAAGATGAAGAATAGTCTGTGGAGGATGCCTCAATTAAGGTGCGTTTAGAAGGGTGGTAATGGTTACGTGCCTACGGCTGAGGTCTTGTAGGTTGAAGGTGTTAAAGGACACCTGGTATAATGATACTTTAGTACCTGGCTGCGCACTAAGTACACACTGAAAATCAAGTGGAGTTGTCAAGCGTTTTTAATGAGATGGTTAAGTACATTCCGTGATTGTTATCATGTCTCATTTTCTTTTATGGTTGTTGGGTCCTCTACTGAGTACAGAATCTTTTTATATTTAGCCTTGACTACTACTATGCTCCTGTGAAACATTGGATTCAACGCCGTCTAGGGCCCTGGATAACCTGGTGGATTTTCTTTGTGACAAACTAGTCACATCGCCGGGCGGTTTTTGTGGGCCAGTGTAGGAACGGCGTGCATCTAAAGGGACGAGTAAAGAAGTCAAGAGGGTCACTACACGCAAAAATGTCCATCACCATAAAGTTGAAGAAGGTTGTTCGTCGGGCCCACCTATGAGAGTTACTTTATGGATGTCAAAGATAGAGTCAGGCATCAGAGATCACTTCTAGTGCCAGGTACTGATGATGTGATATTAGTTGGATGTTGCGAATTTTGTAGATTTGGCTTATTATCTATCTTGGGAGTGTAAAGATTGCAGTAGTATATGGGTTGCCCGACTAGCTTTGTTTCTATTAGTGGGTCAGTAAACGATCAGCAGGAGAATGGGTAAATTGGAGATATACTTCTAGTTGTTTAAAGAGTTCAGAAAAAGTCCAGAGTCTATCTTTGTCCACATTGAGGAAAGTAAAGATTCCGACTACTTTGAGGCCGCTGGGGCGGTAAATGATTGAGAGAATTGGTGCGTGGGGAGTGATTCGCGGGTGTGCAAAGGATCTAGGTACAAGTATTATTGCACAATCAACGCTTTCAGGTAGCTTGAAAAGAAGAACACAAGTCTCTCAGGTTGACTTTGAGAATTCTGAGGTTAAAGAATAGAGAATCTTACTGTTGTATAATTATTTCTTATGTATGAAGTATACCTCAAGTTTAGGTATCTTGATGCACTAATTTGATGCTATAGACTTATATATATCAGAACAACTACTAACGTAGAGAATTTCTTTGATAGCTTAAATATTGTAATCTTAGGATACAGTGATCGTTCATAAAATGTCAATGAAATGGTAATTCTGAAAAGATAAATCAGGAAAGATAGCTATGCAAAATAAGATGAAAATTATGGGAATGATAATCAAGTGATAATATAAAAGGAACAATACCCTAAGTTGAATAAGTAGATCATTACAACGAAGACACAAAAATCTGAAATGATAGGACTTTGAATAAGATCAAGGTTTAAAATTGAGTTGCAAAATATAAGCAAAGGATTTCTCAATTATATAGAAACTATTTACCACATATGGCTTCAATCACGCTCATAAAAAAGGTTAAGAAGCATATATGAAAACTAAGTCATTCATATGAAGTTGTATATGATGTTATGGGGAAATAAAATAAATAACAATTAAAAGACTTTTTCGGGGATTATGATGATATAATAGATAGATGAATAATTCTTCTGAAGAATGCATACAAAAGTAAATTTCATGGCTTTGCAACTAGTGCTGATGGGTTTTGTTCTTGCAGGAAATTTAGTTAATAAGATTATGAATTTTTGTATAGATTTCATATATACGTTGTAGCTCTTCTAACACATGCCGAATAGAGGGGTAAATTCCTACAAAGATATCAGGAAGAACCTTACAATAGTTAACCAATGAGCTTTGTAATTTCCATCTAAACATTTTGTTTTCAGTAGGAAAGTAAAGTGAACGCATCCTCTCACCAAATTCTACCACAGAACAATAACTATTTCAACATCCTCTAAAGAAAAAATATTCTAGACACTCTCGTAATGATGCATCACAGCTGGAAATAGATGTAACCCATATACATGGGAGTTTCTGGTTTTCATGACACGAGCCACAAGTAGGGAAAGTTTTGCGGGTAGTAAGGATGTTGAACTGAGCTCAAAGAATGTATTTATAGATACACTAACGAGCACAGTGATCTTGGCTCTGCTCGCACAATGAGAACGCATACCACATTACACATACTTTTAAACGAATTTCTCAACAATTGGTAAGCAACAGTAGGATAGCATTGATTATCATTAAATTTAGTACACTCTTTGTGTTGGGACATCTTGATGACAAATTGGAATAGGTATTGGCATACCAGGCTTGAGATTTTAGGGGGATGCTACTTACAGGACTTTTTTGCAAGATGACATTTTTCTTCGTTTGAATTCCTCTTCGAGCATTTCTAGGGATACACTAGTGAGAATTAAATTCTAGTCGAAGTGAAATAAGAGGCTTAGAGCTCAACACTATGGTATAGGCTTTTGGCAAACCACTTAGGCAAAAGAGGTAATTCAACAATGGAACAGTTGCTAATTTTAATAGTTACAAAGGGTAAACAACAGTTGAGTTTTCTGAAATTCTATTCTGGCTTCTAGGAGACAGATGTAAGATTCACTAACATTAATGAAAATAAGGCTATTGTTGTGATTGATCATGACATGGGAATTATACATCCAGACAAAACATTGTTCCTACATTTCATTGTTTTAGGATAAAGTTTGGTCTCACATTAGCGATCCCTAAAGATGTTCTCTTAACATTGACAGCGAGGTACGATATGATAGAGAGAGGAATGATAGAAATCATCTTGGACCGCTTTCGCATGAGAAAATATTCGCATGAGAAATTATAGGTTATACTACAAGCTTTTGAACTAATTATTTTATATCAAAAGAGCAAAAAATGTGCCTTATTGATAGAAGTACGATATACAAATGTGTTTTCAGCAATTTTCAAAACAATCACATGTTCAAAAAAATGAGAACGTATTATATTGTTCTTCTCCTCTTAATCACTCTGCGTTGTGAAGCAGCAGTGTTAAGAAGATTATTGGCGCGACCGACTGTCTGCTCCAGATGGATATCGGTGCGAGTGGTTTTTTTTCTCTAACTCGCTATAGTAAAGTGTCACGTTTCTCATGGGCGCACATTACTGCTTTGTGGCGTCCTATTCTTCTTGTACTTAAAATGCCTGGTTCAACTGCTTGCGGGAGTGTTGAAAAACGTGAAGTCAGAGCACTTTAATCGGATTATCAAGGTCTGGATCTTCTAAGCAAACCACATTTCGACTTTGCTGGTAAGAGTAAGAGAGAAGCACCAATCTTGGAAAAGGGAAGTTACAGTTGACAAAGATTGTTATAGCTGGGTCACTGAAGCATTACTTCAATACATGTTTATGTAATATGTTGCTGAAAGATAGCTATGCTTATTTGGCTAACATTTGGCAAGGGTATGGGTCAAGGTTTCATTAAGTTCTCTCAATGAGGCACACGTCGGCATTTTGAAAAAGGTCCCTCACTGGTATATGGAGGACAATCTTTGCTTCTGTATCTACTTTGAATCTAATGATAGAAAGAATGAAACTGATGTATAAATGAAATGGCAATGATTCGCTCAACGCTCAAGCCTTCACAAATACACTGTCGGGATGGTATTAGTGTCATTAGGGATATATATACGTTGAATGGGTAGATATTGAGTTGAAGTGAATAGGAATGGACATAAAATTTTGGGGCTTAAAAGGATTCTGATTTGTTTGGCGGTTTGGGACATGCAGAAAATT
>RXIC02000135.1:95756-121377 GCA_003952965.2 Morella rubra | reverse complement strand
TCCCATATCAGAAGATTGCATTGAATGGTTCCAAACCGTCAGACATGGTCATGAACCAAGTTATCTTTATTTTTCCTGTACTTGATGATGGAATTGCCCCCTAAGACATCTGAGTTTTCTTGGGATGGAGGATCCCCATTTATACTAAAAACTAACTGTCTGTTGCAGGTGTCATGTTTCACAATCAGTACGCATGCTGGGAAAGTTTGTTGATACTCTAGTATTTCCTGCTAGACTATGGTATACATTTTTCATAAAGCTTCTATACCTTGTTTGCTCTTACCAACTTATTTTTGAATACATGTGGTAAGGCTAGTTAATTTTTAGTAATTGGATGATTTGGTTGCAGGGTATTACTTGTTGTTTCTTGTTTTAGGAAAAAGTATGCGGGTACAATATTTGAGAAGGAGATTTTGGGAACAAAACATGTAATATACTAGCTCTGGGTTCGCAGAGTTTCTTGTTTTATTTTGAATCCTTCTGTTCTCCTTGGTAGTTATTGTGATAAGGTTTTCAATCAAGCTAGTTTTGGTGCTTGCAAGGTGTTATCAGAAGGAAGGACTGGCTCAGGGGTATGCTAGGTTACATTTACCTTCGTCAATGTTTCTCTCTCGGGTAAATTGCTAATTATTAGCTTATTAATGGAATACAACGCAAATTGTTTTATGTTGTCCTCATCTTCTATATTGAATTTCTTTTGGCAGCATGGAGTATTCATGGCGCTATTTAAGCATGATCAGTGTGGCTGTGGTAGTGAACTGTATGCTGAACATTTGAAACTGGTAAATGCAGTGCCAAGATTCTCTGTGGCATACTGGTGGATTTCCTTGCCTTCTCATTTGGATGGTATTTCATTTCTAGTTTGCATACAAATTAAAAAGTTCTCGCCATTCTTTCAGGTTATACCCATATTGGGTTTTATCCAACATTGTGAGGCCACGTGGATGAGAATTCTACAGTTGGAGAATGATTCTAAAAAGTTCTCTGAGAACAACCAATTTAGTGTTCAATCCTGTGAGGGGAGGTTTTATAATTTGTCTGTCAGGAAAATACTTAGAGGCAAAGATATAGGAATTCTTTTGCTTGGAAATCTTAAGGTTGGTAATCTAAGTTTATGGTGCATTATCTTAACATCCTTATAAGCACCGCATTATCAAGTTGTTTATATAAATTTTGGCATATTTGCATTTAGTTACACCGTGAAAGTAGGTGTGCAGGATGCAGTTCTTGTTGCAAAATGCTATGATTGTACATTGAAAGAGAGTGCAGAGATCCTTTGTGTCTGAAACGTCATGACATTGATTAGGAAAGACTTTGATACATTCAAATGAATCATTGACCACAATGATCAAATATATGAACACAATGAAACATTAAGAACAGAAATGAAAGTTTTTTTTGCTTTGATTTTTAGAGAACATTATTTGTAGCAGCGGCGGATTCTGATTAAATTCAAGTGGACTTTCAGCCCTTCCTTTCTCTCAGGGTCTCTCCAGTTCGTGAAGATACACAGCCCTATATATACTAGGCAAAAGTTGGTGGAGTTTGAAAACAAGTTCACTTTTTCTCAAGCCAACCAGTTTTTGTTTCAGTGACTTCATACTTAATCCATTTGTAGATGAGTCTTTTCCAGTCAAGATTCTATTTTTCAATCGGCTAGGTTCTGCCAGCATATGGGATCAGAATTCTGAAGTATTATGACTTATAGGAGTCCAGTAGCAAGTGACTTCTGCTTCCAGAAGATATCCTGAACTTGGGAAACCCAAAATGAGACTGAATTGTTGCTGGGAAAACCCTAGCTATGGGCTAGGAGCTAGGAGCTAGACCCATATTTCGACTACAAGTTTCTAATCTTTCACTCTAGGTCCTTTTCTTTTCAGTTCTTATTTTTGGACTTTAAAATGGTCTATAGATGTTGTTCGAACCATCAAAATTATGCTGCTGATGGTATGTGTTGTACATTTTTCGTAACTCTCAGTGAGCATCAAGTTGTGTGGATGTTGTTTGTATACTCAACAATTTTAGATGAGTTGGATGATAAACTATGGAAGATCTAATGTCATGACAATACCTTCTATTCAGATTTGTCCCTCTTCTGGTAGATTACAGCTGGTCGACGAAACTGGTAGTGTTGATGTTCTTATACCAGACCTTCCATCAACATGGAATGCCAACAGCATATATGAGGTCAAAACTGGGATGACCCTGCAACCTATTCCCCCATTATGTTGCTATAAGCTCCCTGAATTGGATAAGAGGTGCTCTGCATATGTCAGTTATAATTCCCAGTCTTTCTTGTCATTTCATTTTATTCTTTCTTTTTTGGCTTTCCAGGTAACTGACTATAGGGTAGTTATAGAGGGCATCCCTCATCTGACAAATCATTTTGGATTGTTTGACAACAAGGAGTCAGTCTCATGCAGAAGTATCTTTCGGAGTCTCTCACAGGCAAGGGAGACAGGTTTAGTAGTTTATATTTATTTTCATTGGGGGAAAGTAACCTGCAGAAATGTTCCCTTTTATCCTTCTATTGACTGGAAGGATGATGTCAAGAAACTTGAAGGTGGAGCTTTTCATTTGCTTTATGTGACACACAAATTTCCTGTGCCCCACAAGGTATGTACCGACTTTTTTCTCTCCTTTATTGCTACCTTGTTGAAAAAAGCTGCTCCCAAGTAATATCTGGCCAAGCCCCCTAGATCAGAAAGAATTTCTCTTCCTTCTTTATACCAAAATTTATACCAGCCCATTGCTGGCTAAGCCGAGCCATGCTACCGAGCACCCTTAGCTCATTTGTGTCAAATGGGACACAAGGAAAGAAGGAAAACAAAAACGTTCTATGAGACTCAACTTATTGTTAAAGATCGAAGTTTCCTCACATTACTGTCATCATTATTCAATTCCAGCTTCGTGTAATTTCACAGTTTCATCGCGATCCAGCTCTATCAGACAGGACACGCCTATTTGTTGAGGCCTTAATTTTGCCTTGGGATTTATTTGTTGTTGGAGAAGGGGTGGAGAATGCAACAAAGGTTTCAAGGGAACAACTCGAGGAACCCATGGAACATGGGGGTGATGAGAATTACCAGGAGCATGTCTCTTCCAAGAAACGTAAAATTGATCCTGCATTAATCAGGTCATTAAGGTCAGGTGTCATCTACATTTTTGCAAATCTGGCAGGGGACTGAATTACTCTTATGCTCAATCCAGGAAGGAGCTGACATCCTGCAACTTGAGTTCCGACAAAATTTCTTGTTTGGTCACTGTTAGAGGTGTTAATGGTAACTGCCCCAATAGTTCAGGTATCTTGTCCTATAGAAGGCCCAATCTGGATACTGGTGGTGGTTGCAGACCAGGTGCACAGAAGGTACTATTGGAGTTCAAGTCTGAAAGTTTTTTAAAGTATCAGGTACACTTTGATTTCTTTTCTTTTTAATGGTTTTTTTCTATTGCTGGATGAGCAAATTCTGCTGTATTGTTCTTTCTCCTGTAATGTCAGCCAACTTGTGTTAGTTTTCATCTAATTCCAGGTGTTGCACATTGGTGGTTATTACATTACAAAGCATCATGGAGATGATTCGTTTTGTAATATTAAGGACTCAACTAGTGTCAAACTTATCAGTTCTGCAACACATCTGTGGAGTCTTTCATATGCTTCCGATGAGGTGATCCTGGATAATAGGTCATCACACCACCGTACATTGGATAGTTCTTTTTTGCATAATGAGGGTCTCTGGGAGGATCAAATTGAACACCTCGAAGTGTCCAGTGAAAATTCTCCTACTACTTCAGATGTTCATCTTTATCTCGCAGCCAACGAAATAGGTGTCTTAGAGGTGAATCTTGAGGGATTGGAAGAGGGTCTGTTCAAGCCAGTTGTAACACGCAAAGAGAATGCTTCTTGGTCAATTGGTTCCCCAGATTCTAATTGCCTGTTTCCTGAGGGCAATTTGTCTTCTATACAGGGGCAAGTGGTTGCTGTTCATAGCATTGATGCTAGTTCTGTTAATGCTCTTAAAGTTCATGAAAGCCTTGGCGTTTTTCTTCAGTCAAGATCCTTTCAGAGGACTATAAAAAGTTTTTGTATTCATGTTTTGGTGGACCATGACATGGTAAATTCCTATTTCACTCTAGCTTTTTTCTTTGCATGGATGTAATATGTGAGTATCTTTTCTTGTATGGTATCTCATTGCATTTATTAAATGAATTAGGTGAAGATTTTTGGTTCCCAGAATGAACTTACTTTTCCAACTGGTTTTGGACCTGGAACATACGCAACATTTCATCGTGTTCTTGAATTGGGGTATGCAGTTCTTTTGTATTTTAAAGTTATGAATTCTCCTGTCTTTTTCATTAGTGCCTTTTGTTTCTCTTTTTATTTAACTTTGTTACTTTCAGCTTTACATTCTGTGTATCTGTAGGGCGATTTATATAATTGCCACAAGTAGGTAGAAAAGCATCTCTTTGCCATTGGCTTCTAAATCTCTGGTTAACGCAATGTCTAATGGTCTCTGATTGAAGAACTGTGTTTGCAGATGGAGTTAATTTTAGTGGGGTTAAAGAAGCAATCATAAAAGTCAATGGAACCATTTCTGCTGCTGTGGCATCTTTGGATTCGAGACTTTCAGTTGTAGATTTTAAGTCATGACTCTAAGTTCTACCCTTGTTTCTTTGTTTGTGTGTGTTTGTGTTTGAGATGGATGAGCTATTGTCTCAAATCTTAACTTATTTGAACATATAATTTCTCATGGTGGATCTGGATCTATCCATCAAATTATCTGTCTTGCCAAACTTAACTTTATATTTTGTCTTTCCAGGGGCAAGAGCAGCTTCATGTTGACACCTGTAACGTTTGTTGTTGTCAACACCATCAGTGTAGTCAGTGAATCCTACAGGGACAGCCATTTCAATTTTCAGTCCCCATCAGATTTGTACAATGATGCTTCTCCAGATCCTGTTTCTTCTGGTCACATTTCTGAATTGATTCAGTGCTCAGATTGCAAGCCGATGCAGTTTCACTGCAGGGTCAGTTGCTTTATAGCTATGTATTTATAAGAAGGTTAAGTTGGTCACTTTTTTGAACTCCCTGATATGGGTTCTTGTTCCATACAAATTACTCATTTTTTGTCAACATTGGTACCCACGATTTACGTTTAGATTGTCACAGGTTGTTGCTATCCAAATACTGGTTTTGGAGAAGAAGGTAAAACATGGCAATCTACAATCAGAAGTTCCCTCCAGGCCCTCCCTGGTTGACATTCCCCTTGCTTGTTTTGTGCTGGGTATGTTATTTGTCTATTTTTTCTGGAATTTCGTGATGCTGGATTGTTGAGTCAAGATCTAGTATGTCTTACAAAAGCTGTGGCTGCTTGACATCACTTGTCCGTGTCTCACAGCATGAACAAGAGCCTACATTCGGTTCTGTGCAGTTGCTAATTTTGTTGCTATTGTCTTGTGGTATTAGTCGTTATGTTTGGGCTTCTTGTCATCTGCTTCATTTCTCCAACCGTTGTTCTTCATATTCCTTGTTTATATTTGGTTGGGGCCTTCACATCATGGGACGTTTAGTTATGCACTATCAGTATGTGGTAGAGCTCATACAATACAAAGTAAATGGGATTCCTGCCTACTGTAGTTAATAGTTTACTGGTGTTTCTGCTATTTTTGTTGGAGTTATTTTAGTCATCTGCCTACCCAAAATTACTCTGGGTTTTGTGGTTGGTAGTTATGGTAAAACTTGATATTTCATGTTAAAGATTGGTCCTTCAAGGCCGAGTGTATGACGACGCCATTGGGTAGTGTAAGGTAGAGTCATTTTGTTAGGTCAAGTAATTGAATTCAAGGGTTGATTTCTCCCTTTCCTTTTTTTTTTTTTTGTGTGTGTGTGTGTGTTTTTTTTTGTTTTCCTGTTTTAACTAGAAAGCACAATCAGAAAAAATTTGGGTCCATTAACGTAAAACAGCTCTGGTGAAATATAGTTTAGGATGATCTCCTCTGGTTTAAGAAAAAGGGTATCATATACATCACTCTGCAATACATCTTTGTGTGTGGAGTCTCAACTGTAATCTCAGAGCTAAGCTTTCTGTTATCTTGCGAAACAGACCTTAATTGTATTGAAAGGCATATTTTCATGAGCCCTTTAAATTTAGGGAGAGACATTGTCAAATATACGGCATCATGAACTACCTATACAAAAGCATAATTATTATTTAGATATAAATTGGAGGGTACCAGTTTTGCTTTTTAGATTGCATGTTTTTCAACTATTTCAGGACAACATTCATAAGCAAGCCTTGTCTCCTTTGTTTACTGCATAAAAAATATCCTAGCACTTCACAGGCTCCACTTCCCCACAAGTGCTTAACTTTGCAAGTGATTTGTCTGCAGTTACTAGCACACTTTCTTTGGTATGGTTATGATACCTTTAGGTATATTTCATCTTTGCTTTAATTTACCTTTTTAGACGATGGATCATCCTCCTGTTTTTGCTGGGCTAACTCCAACAGAGCAGCTACCTTACTGAGGCTACATGAAAAACTGCCACAGACAACTTCTGCAAGAAGCGGCTGGACACTGAATTGTGCTGGGAGAGATGACAATGCCTGCAGCTCTGCCATTTGTCGTCTAGAGAGTATTTTCAAAAACCATGATAGAATTACGGTGAAGAACTATGGATCGATGTTTGATTCTTCTTGTCAAGACCTTGTTGTTTCTACTAGTCCAGCTAGTGCTGCCCTTAGCACCTCGGATGAGAACATCCTCAAGTCCATAATTTTAAATGCTTCCTTTGGCACCTATTGGGTAAGTTTGAATTGCCTTTGGAATGGCTTATAACACAAACATCTATTGCTTCCTCCCTGATATATTATTATGTGATTTATCTAGGCAGTTGCGCAGGAAATGAGATGGATTATCCTGTTATAATTTCGGGAAAATTTTACTCACCTAATGCAGAATGTTTAAATCAGATGATAAGGGCATGTTTGCAAAGCCAGATTCTGTGTTAAAAAAAAAAATGAGGTTTTAAGAATTTTTAGATGCAAACATGAATTTTTGTCTCAAAATTTTTAACTTTTTTCAATTTTCACACCAAATAGGGGCCCACAACGATTTTCTTTCTCATTTTATTTTAATTCCGAAATTTTAAAAAAATAATAAAAAAACTTCAAAATCTTCTCTCTCCCCCTTAAATCATCTATTTCCATCACAATACTTCAAAATATTTCCAAAATTTTATAACATCTCTCAAACATACTTCAAAATTGCTTCTACTTTTTCACAAAGCCCGATAAAACTCTAATCTACCTAAATTTTTACCACATCACCAAAATTTTCTAAAAATTCCTAAATGCAAACATGCCAAAGTGGGGTATATGTAGTCCATAAAAAATTGAAGCCAACTCTTGCAAAGTTGTGTGGGAAAGGTAAGCTCAAAATTTGTTTTCACAGCCTGAGCATATTGATTTCACATGCTTGTTCTCTCCTGAATGCCCTTAATGCCAATTCATTTTGCAATTTTTAATTTGGCTGAACAAGTAGTGTAGATCATTCACTTTTGCTTGAAAACTTATTACTAATCTTATTGTTGTCCTGACTGCTCTCATTCATTCTGACTAGATCATTTCGCTTCCTTGTGATGATTCCTTGATTAGGCCCCGTTGAATTTAATGTCTTGACTTGTCTGCAATTTTCTAATCTCTTCTCTACTCCTGGTCGAAATAGATGTGGCTAAATGAACCTGTTCTTTTTGTCTTGGCAGACTGTTGTTGCTCGTGGAATGGATTCAAGTACTGTTTGGCAACTGGGGAGAGAACACCTTACAGAAGTGGAGATGACTGCACATGTGATGCAAAGCATATGGGCTAGGGAAGTTTGTCACACAAACCCACTTACAGATGGCAGGAATATGATCCAAGAACTACTGCGGAGGTAATTGTATATTGGATGTGGAATTAGATATAACATTCATCTTTATATGTTGTATCTTTTTCATTCTCTGCTCGATTTCCTCTGCATGCAGACTTTTCTGCATGATATACTCTGGATAAACGCATGACTCTGTCTGGCTTATAGTTGAGCTTTGATGTTAGATTTGCTGAGGCTAGAACGGCAAACCTTTAGCATGTCCTGGCATTTGTTGTGGTCGTATTTTTACTGTAAGCTTTCTTTGTGAAGTGAGTATAAGCTGCGGCTCCTTCAGGCAGATGGCACTACAGATTGCTTCTGTCCTAGGATGCCTACAGACTTTCCTTTAGTCCATCTTAGAGGATTAAGAGTTAAGAGTCCGAATTCTCTTTTATTAGTGGTTGACCTATGGTTGGGAATTCTTGCCTTCTGTTACATGACCATGCTTTGACTCAAAAAAATAACTGAGTTAAGTTTTTTTTTTTTTTTTTTAAATCTCTGGTAATAGGTTATGCTTAGGTCCAACTCGATCCATTTCTCAAGTAAAAAGAGGAAAAAAAAAAAAAAGGGTGGGGTCTGAGAGGTGGGATATTGGACCTTATTGATTTTCTTTGTAGTGGAAACCCAAGACATAGGGAAAATTTGTGTAGTATACTTGTTTTAGGCAGCAGTTACTATATCTCCTTTATTTCTGTGTCCCAACTGTGGCTCTATCTATTTATTTTATTGTTTGCGGGTCATAATTTGGCAATTTTTCTTCGTTAGCAGCAAACTACGGGTTATGTATCCCTATAGGGGTGGCCTATTGGTTGGCCACTTGATCTGACCTATATCTCTGACCACGTAGACCAGAGTTCAAAACCCCCTCCATCTTGCTGGGTAATTTCGGGCTTGGTTACGTGTGAGACCTTGGATCCCACTACGGCCGCGGAGGTCTCACGTCATGAGGTAATCTCGAATTTAAGTTGGTCGGGGCAGTGATTCCACCATGAGCCCCTTTTTTTGCTTAGGAAAAAAAAAATTACGGGTTATGTGGGGTAGATCCGAGTTAAATTTGTATTAAGCAGTCTGAAAAGTATAAAATGAGAAAAGTGCATAAATATTTATTTTAGAAGATTTGGATTGGTAAGTGATGTCAAAAAGTATAACTTATGTATAGACTGAACGGACCCACATCGATGTCAAATCAAAGTGATTCTCTCATGTTTTAGTTTGTTTGATTATGCTCATTAAGTTGCCAAAAAAAAAATTGTTTGAGTTGACGGTTAAATCAAATATAAAATGGTGCAGATTGACCAAAATACTCCTACAAAACAAAGTTGGTAAAAAATAAAAAAAAATAAAAAATAACTTAAATATAAATAGAAAGAAATATTGTTTCAAATTGAATTTTTTTATAAAATTTTGGTTTATATATTATATTTTATTAGACAAAAATAAATATAAATATTGTGGACCGTTGAGTTGCAAATCTTTTCAGAATCACGCATCACTGAAGTCTTTTGTAACATTCTATATCGCACTTAGCAAGTTTGTTCTAAGAGGACTTGTAGGGAGGGAGCGTATGATGGAACAATAAATGTAAATATAAAAAAATTAATTGTGGTTGCAATTTGATTTATATATTACTTTTTTATTTTTCAGAAAATTTTAGTATCTTTAGTAATTTTGTCTAAGAGAGATATTTTTGTCACTTTTTGTCTAGTTTAATGGTTGAATCTATCGGCAGGCGATAATAATTTTTTTTATTTTATATTTTTTGTAATTTGAAAGCTGTTATCAAATAAATTGAAACTTTGGTACTTTTATTTTGTTCCATAAATTATGGTTTTCCCTTTTGTTTATTTTAGGAAGGGACCAAAACCAAAATTATACTCCACTGTTCTAGCTAGCCGTATACACATTCTGCATGGTGCAGAAAATCTTTGCATGTGAAAATAAGTGATGATCTTATGGTCGCAGATATATATTCGGATATTTGCGCAAGTAATTGCTACAATGAATAGATCGAATAATAAACTATTATATTAAGATTTTGATATCATTATGCTTTGCTGAATAATAAACTAAAATTGCTACCAGATATATTTGTTTTTTGCGAGCTTTGCTCAAGAGTAGACGACCGTCGATATCCACAAGTGCAGCTAAATCCAGGGACTTCCAAGTTTTTAGGTTCAAGAGAAGAATCTCAACAAGAAATTGAAAGATCACTCGATGCTTCTAATTGTTAGATATGATAATTCTAAAGCTCGCGATACTTGAAGAGTAGGTCCCAAACAGAAATGTGATAGGGATCACACTCATCACTCCTGCAGTTCTCACCTCCATTACAAAGTTCAAAAGGTGAATTGGCTTTTATTATTAACAGAATCAAATCTAGGAATGAACGTACGAAAAAATAGCAGTAGCATCTAATCTACCAGATATATTTGCTTTTTGTATTTTTCTCATATGCGTAGGTGTCACAATATACAATTTATATGAGGATAAACAAAACAAAGTTTTGCGATGCATGACAGTAAAACTTCCGGCATGCCTATATTTTTACAATATTGAATATGCAATCTGTTTACATTTGGACATTAAAATTGACGAAGAAATCAGCCAAAGTGACAAAAATCTTAAAGAGAGATAATATTAATAATAATAATAATAAAAGCTCTAATTTAGTAGTTTCTCACCTCAATAGTCGCTGACTTATAAGTTAAGCAACCAAGTCACACAAATCACATCGTTGACAAGTGACCACCCTCTTCAATGCAAGGTGGTATTTTCCGATTTGGGGACATAAATTGACCTTATTATTTATCTATTTCTTACACAAAAAATATCCATAAGGTCAGGGAGATATGGAGCACTACAGCGCCCACTTAACCAACATTTCTGATTTGACCTTAATGGAAAGCCTACACCGAGATTTTTTTAAGCCTTCCACTGATGCCACTCTGCCCGATCGATTGGTCTTCCGGCCTCCACCCACCTTTATAAGTGGCCTATGAGCTTGATCTTCGACCACCATCCAAATTGTGTGCAAGAGCCTAGCGCTCCAAGGCCACGAAGATCATGATATCATAATCATTGCTTGTACTATTTGACGTCACGGCAAACTTGCAGGCATGCGGCATGAGCCCGAGGATGTTGATAGTTGAAGGACGTGATTCCGGGAGCATAACACTGACCGAGAAAGTAACCCAGGAAAAAGAGCAATATGCCGCGGAAAGTGGCTTGGACAGTGATTGTGAGGGGGACCCCGATGTAAGTAACCACCATAGCATTCCAAGGGATAACAACCAGCACGGCCCGTCTGGAAGCACTCCATAGGCTCTGCTCATGAAGGACTTGTATTATATGTGAAATAAAATACCTGAGCTTAACTGTTGGCTGCAGGCGCAGGTAAAGAGGGTGGGGTTTCAGACTAGTTTAATTTGTATGTAGAGAGTTTCGGGTCGTTTACACAATATTTTATATATATATATATTGGGTTTTGTTTGTGGTTAATTTGCTCAATCTTACTTCAGTGCTACTTTCTTGCAGTCACTCATTAGACCAGACAAGGTGACTCAACATTTTTAGGGCTTTAGGCAAGTCATAAAAATTAGGCCTTTTAATTTATAAAATAAAAAAAAAAATTAAACTATAGATTTGTTTCTTGTCTTTTTAGATGCAAAATTACTAATTAAACTTTTGTATTCAAGTTTATTCAATAAATCAGTTTCAATAGATAAAATTGCTAAACTATTTAATCTATTTTGAGACTATTTTTTTTATAATCTAGTTTTGTTCTGCAGACAGGTATAGTAAGTATTATTCTGTATATTGCAGTATTCTATATGCATAAAACAATTTGGAAAACAATCTAGTTCAATTTCGAGAATTTTTTTTTTCTAAAGTGCAATCATCAAAAGATTTTAATCTTTCAAGACTAAACAAAAAACTCAATATGTTATTGAAAAAAATTCAAAGATCAAATGGAAATTGCCTACATAATGATAAATAAATAAATAAAAAATCAATTTTGAAAGATTCTTCTACTGACTTGATCATTTCATCATTTTAGACAATTAGTGTGCCACTGTATGTTAGAAAAATGACCTTCTAATTTAATTTTTTGAGAACTTAAGTTAAGTTAATTAGTAATAAAGTTGCTAAATTTTAGGAGAAGAATTAATTGGGGATAATGCTATTATTTTTAAAAAAGTCATTATGAGATGATAGTGCTAACTTCTAGGATGTCTAAACTTCTAGGGGATTTTGTTGTGTTCTTATTTTGTCTTTATTAAGTTTTATTTCAAAAAATTTAGACTTTTTTTCTTTTTCTCAATTTTATTTTTTCTATAATATAGGGCTCTCATGATTAAAGTACATTAAGGGATTGCTTCACCTGACTATCTATCTGAACCGCTCTAACTCAGCCTTTTAAGAGTTAATCATATATATCTTCGCATTGAGGATTGTACTGCTTAATAGAAATAGATAATATCTGATGCATCCAAACTAAAGCATTAGGCCTACCCAGGCCCAAAGACCCAAAATACTGATCAAGCCCAACAAGCCATAACTCCACGAGACTTTTTAGGTTCAAGAGATATCTTAATAGGTTATGTCAAATCTTGTTTCCAAACATCTCCAAATATTATATACTCCTTAGCCCTGGGACCTGACTCAACGCCAGTTCTCGCTTTATTGGAGAACCAACTTTCCGGGCATCCAGTAGTGAAATATTAAACAGAGAGGGAAATTGAACGACTCGATGCTTCTAAGTGGTGTGCACATGCTCGAGGCCTCTCCATTCCCCATTCAGTCTACCAACACAAAAGGGAATTAGTTGATCTTCCCCAGGCTCATCAACCAACTTTAGTCTGAAATGAATTTCCACGATGACCCCAATAAAAGGACCTTCTTCAGAAAAGACGAGCTCCTCAAGAGTTACAGAAAGCCAGAAATGTCGGGCTCCCAATTAGTTCATAGAGCCACTGATCATTTTTAATCTCCTGCTGATTTGCTTTAACCAAACTGGATAGGTTGAAAAGACGACAAAGGAAAAACAAGATCCTTCATGGCCCCCAACATTAGGAAATCTTGCCAAATTATTAAAAATAATAATTCTAAAGCTCGATACTTTAAAAGTAGGTCCCAAACCGAAATGATATGGACAGTGCTCATGCATTCACGGCACTTCCCACTCATATTAATCGATACCTTAGAGAGAAACCACCTCCACTACAAAGTTCAAAAGGCCGATGCTTTTATGCGGTGAGGACAGTATTTCCTTTTTACTGAGACTTTTCTCTAAGCGCGCCTCTATCATGGACGCGGTGAAAAGTGTTTGGAGGGTAAGAAAAAGGAATGAGTCTTTTATTTGGAATACCTTGAAGGGCGCAAGATTCAATTTTGTTCGAACGACTAATACTAATATGAAATTAGAAACGTTATTTCATATTATAAGTTGCAGCTCGAAACCCTAATTAGAACAGAGTCAAACCTATAATGAATGGACTCTTTAGAAGGAAACAAAGAAATTAAAGCATTATTTTATATGGGCTACAGCTAAAACCCTAATTAGAACAGACTCAGGGGCGGCTCCAACTATAGGAGGCCCCAAAATTAAAATTTTCTTTAATGGTATATCTTTAAAAAATTAATATCAAGGTCTAAAAAACTTGTTGTTAAAGACTATATTGATTTAAGAGGCTATTAAATCTCCTTGATTGAAAGAGCATTAACTTCCCAAATTTAGTAGGCCCCAATTCAAAATTTTCTTTAATGATATATTTTTTTTAAAAAAAATTAATGTTGAGGCCTCAAAAATAAAGAATATATTGATTGAAGAGGCCTATTAAATCTCCTTGATTAAAGGAGCATTAACTTTTCATTGGTATTTATAAAGTCTTCATTTAACCCTATAAAATCTCATTATTTAAAGATATAATTGCAATTAATTCAAAGAAACTATATAAAGTCTCAACCAATTAATTCAATTTCTTTAATAAAAATTCCTATAAAATCTCCTTGAGATTAGCTTCTCATATTAGATTAACATTTTTTTGCAGTGTACACTAATTTATTTAATTTTTTGACAGTTAGATATTGTTAGCCGTTTAACCATAATTAACAACTAAAAATCTAGAGGCTTAATGCTTAATAAGCCTCTCAACTATTCCATTGTTTATTTTTATCATTTATTAGTGTTTCTTAACTATTATCTTTGGCATAAGACCTAAAGGTACTATTATTCTAAAATTTTTACTTTAATTTTATTTTAGGTTGTATTTGTTTTAGTTATCATTATTTATACTGTAATCTTATTTTAAGTTTTTAGTTTTTTTTGTGTTTATTTTAATTTCATTCTTCTGTTTTATAATAATTATTATGACTCAAGAAAGATTAAATGGATTGGCAATATTATAAATTGAAAAAAAAATTTAGAATATAACACTTTGACAAGTAATTTTGCATCTAAAAAAATTAAAAGAATACATTTTAATTATATTTTATTTTTTAAATATATTATTTTTTAAATTATTATAAAATGCCTCATTTTAAAATTTTGCCTAAAGCCTCAATTATCTTAGAGCCACCCCTGAACAGACTCAAATCTAGGAATGAGCTCTTTAGAAGGAAACAACACATAGTAGAAGAGAGAAATGAAAGCCCTATAATTGTGTTCAAAGATCCTTTGCACACCACTTCTAACAAGATGGTAGTCTAGATTAAGTTTAAAAGTTTAAACTTCTTCCGACAGTCGTCAAAACTTGAAATTCTCTAAATGATTTTTATTGAAGTGCCTATCCATCAACCATCCATCAATCCCTCTAAGGCTATGCAGTTGGGAAGACTGCATGGTGTCTATCACTCATGTTTCAGAAGCCATGATCGTCGGATATGAGCCTTTGCCATAGCTTTTATCTTATCCATCTACCAATCTTTTCTTCCTTACCAATTCGTCAAGCTTCTTGAATTCCTAAGGTTTGTGCTTTTGTGCTTTCTATATGATATTTTATATATGAAAGCCAACTGATTTGGGCCCTAAATCTTTAACGGCTAAAGTTAAGATATGCTAGATGAGCTTAATTTCGTTTTTGTCCTAGGTTAAGGAGGATCTTCTCTCAAACCTTTTGGATAAAACCCAAAAGCTAAAACTATTAAACTAGTTAATACACTCACCTTACTTTATTCCCAGCTGATGCGTCTTCTCTCTGTCTTTTTTTTCTTTTTTTAATATTCCTCTTAATTTTCTACTACATTATTCCCTACTTTAGTTTTTTTTTTTCTCTCTTCAGAACAATATTTTACAGATTTCTCAAAGAACTTTGGAGAATCTTAACCCTCCTGAAACCTTGAAACCTGGGTAATACTGGTCTGTCTCGAGCAAAAGTAATAATAAAAAAGATTAAGGGTCGGTAGTAGATTTATTAACGTGAAGAGTATGGCTCACTTATACTGAAAATTAAAGAAAAAAAAGATAAAGATCCTCTATATACTTTATAATTTTTTAAAAAAATAGACATAAAAGATGATCTTTATTATAAAATTTATTCTGTTTAAAATTTTATATAGATATGGATACTATCTCGTATATCTTTCTTCCTCTCAATTATTCAGTGCAATTCCGGGGAAATCGTAAATTATCCTGATTCAAGAAGAAACAGGAGTTGTGTTAAGTCTTTGGGGGTGGGGCCCTAGTCTGCCCCCACTTACATCCTATAGTCCGAATTCAATCAGTGATGGGTTGAGAGCCCTATATTTTACGGCGTAGGGTGTAGGGCAAGATCGTAGTGTTTGAAAATTAATTGAATATTGGCACAATACTGTCAGACACATCATGGATAATGTCCGAAGAACAAGATTCCGCTAAAAACAGGGCCACCCACAGTACTTCGTGCATGTATATGTTGAAGGAATGCAAAAAAGGATACGGCCAAAGAAATGCTACCCACGAGCCTGATGCCTAGGGCTACCGAGGGATAAAGAGTCAAAAAGCTATTCCCTCGGTGGGCCTCAAATCCATAGACCTTTTCTGGCTAAACGCTGTGCTAATTAACAGAAAATCATACGCTGTGTTTGTTAGGGGGAAAAAGAAAAAAAGACCACAACAAAATCTGATTTCGCCCGAAATACTTGACCACATAAAGCTGATAAGGTCAGATTCTTCTAAAGATTCACAGAAGGAGAATTTCACTGTCCCTTTATAATCTTTACCCTTTTTATTCCTACAAGCCAATGAGATTTGAACTCTATTAGATTTTCTATGATACACCCACCACATTAGGAGATTCTTGAGGAAGCATTTCATAGATGATTGGGACTCTGTTTCTCGTAGAGTATGAGATTTAAAACAACATTATAAATTATTCTAATCCCTAAATATGTTGGGTTAGATAATCAAAAACTATAGAACTTTTAGAACACTTGCTTAAGTATTGCCTCTATATATAGCCATTCTTCTTACCCTGTCCGTATCTCCGTTTAGGCTACTCAAAAACTGTCTGTGAGTTGCTTAAGTAGATAAAGTTAGGAAGGAGCCTCAGACAATTGAAGCATTACATCACTTTTGATAGCTAGGCAATTATCGTGAGAAGATCATAGGATGGTTTTGAGTTTAATGGGCTTCTTTCTTTTTTTTTAAAGCAAAAAGTAGGGAAAGGGACAACCAACGTAGCAATTCTTCTTAAGCGTGACCACAAGAGCTTCTCCACTGCAGAATGTTCGATTTGAAGCATTTGAGTTTTATGGTTTTATGGTTGTATATAAGAGCTAAACGATGATCCTCTTGGGCGAGTTCCAAATTCATTGTGCACGGGTTGTAGGGTTAATTTTTTGCGCACCGGCTAAAAAAAATTACCTTCTGAGGACAAATTTAGGACAACGGAGTATCTCCCCATACAGTTCAAGTCCTTTAAAAGCTAACATAAGTCTGCAGTATCTGGATTTTGAATTTCTTTAACTAAAGAGGTAGAAGTGGACGCTATTTTACAAAAAGAGGTTGGCAACGTATGTACTTTACATGCTTGAGAGGAAAGGAATATGAATGCATGCATGTGCTTTTCTTGAACATCACACAATCTTAGTCATTCTATTAGCTACTTTATTTAAACCACCATGCCTGATACCATACCACATTCAATTACTGATCATACAGCAAAAGAAAGATATTTGGAGAAAAATAACTATATATATATATATATATATCCAAGTTTGTTCGTTTGTATTTTTTTATTTTATTTTAAGAATAAGTATTTAGCATGAATCCAAATACAAGCCCCTTGGAGGAGGACTGGAGGATTCATTGGAGGCTCCACAAAGACTTGCAATAGCCCCCATTGTCAAGGTGGAGCCCAGCTACGTTGAGAAATTGCTTGGATTCGAGGACCACGAAGGCGATGAAGATATTCCTAGCCCGAAAGAAAAGTGAAAAGAGCGAAAAAAGAAAAAGAAAAAGAAAAAAAAAAAAAGGGCATAAAGTAGGTGTCTTGATGGATCCAAGGAAGGGTGGGGCAACTGAATAAAAGTAACGGTTGGTATTTCTTTTTCTTTATTTATTTATTTTTTATTTTTCCATTTTCTCTGACATTATATGAGAAGAAATCATGCATGTCTTTTCGTGGGGCCAAGTGTCTATCAAAAGAAGAGGAAGACTGATGGTGCGCGCGCGCCAAATCTGTTCCCGGATATGGAGGGCGAGACCCCATGCGGATGCTCTATTGGCTGCTGGACTTTTAATGTATACTTTGTTATGTAGGCCCTCTAGTGCTCCTCGGGCTCAGAAACTAGGTTACCATGGTTAGGTAGCGGCTACCAATCGAAATGATCAGCAGCCTCCAGGGTTGGAAAGCTTTTGAAAGGTACTTGATTCACGTCCCGTTCCGCCGTCTACGGGTTGGTAACTTTCCACATTTTCTTCGAGCTCGGTAACTTTCCACTTACCCAAAACAAAGAGTTGCTCAATTTCCTATAGTTACGGCAATCCAGCATCATAAAGAAGAGAAAGAGAAAAAGAAGAGCAAAAGTATTCATGAATATGTTCCTAATAAGGTTAATTATTCAATTCATTGGTGGGGGAACAAACAACATGAATAAATTAATACAAGCCCCTATGTTGGTGTTAGGAAGTCTAGATTAAGTTTAAAAGTTTAAACTTCTTCCGACAGTCGTCAAAACTTGAAATTCTCTAAATGATTTTTATTGAAGTGCCTATCCATCAACCATCCATCAATCCCTCTAAGGCTATGCAGTTGGGAAGACTGCATGGTGTCTATCACTCATGTTTCAGAAGCCATGATCGTCGGATATGAGCCTTTGCCATAGCTTTTATCTTATCCATCTACCAATCTTTTCTTCCTTACCAATTCGTCAAGCTTCTTGAATTCCTAAGGTTTGTGCTTTTGTGCTTTCTATATGATATTTTATATTGAAAGCCAACTATTTGGGCCCTAAATCTTTAACTAAAGTTAAATATGCTAGATGAGCTTAATTTCGTTTTTGTCCTAGGTTAAGGAGGATCTTCTCTCAAACCTTTTGGATAAAACCCAAAAGCTAAAACTATTAAACTAGTTAATACACTCACCTTACTTTATTCCCAGCTGATGCGTCTTCTCTCTGTCTTTTTTCTTTTTTTAATATTCCTCTTAATTTTCTATACATTTCCTACTTTAGTTTTTTTTTTCTCTCTTCAGAACAATATTTTACAGATTTCTCAAAGAACTTTGGAGAATCTTAACCCTCCTGAAACCTTGAAACCTGGGTAATACTGGTCTGTCTCGAGCAAAAGTAATAATAAAAAAGATTAAGGTCATTACGTAAGATATGGCTCACTTAACTGAAAAAAAGAAAAAAAAAAAAGACCTCTATATACTTATAATTTAAAAAAAATAGACATAAAAGATGATCAATTATTCTGTAGATAGATACTATCTCGTATATCTTTCTTCCTCTCAATTATCAGTGCAATTCCGGGGAAATCGTAAATTATCCTGATTCAAGAAGAAACAGGAGTGTTAAGTCTTTGGGGGTGGGGCCCTAGTCTGCCCCCACTTACATCCTATAGTCCGAATTCAATCAGTGATGGGTTGAGAGCCCTATATTTTACGGCGTAGGGTGTAGGGCAAGATCGTAGTGTTTGAAAATTAATTGAATACACAATACTGTCAGACACATCATGGATAATGTCCGAAGAACAAGATTCCGCTAAAAACAGGGCCACCCACAGTACTTCGTGCATGTATATGTTGAAGGAATGCAAAAAAGGATACGGCCAAAGAAATGCTACCCACGAGCCTGATGCCTAGGGCTACCGAGGGATAAAGAGTCAAAAAGCTATTCCCTCGGTGGGCCTCAAATCCATAGACCTTTTCTGGCTAAACGCTGTGCTAATTAACAGAAAATCATACGCTGTGTTTGTTGAAAAAAAGATCTGATTTCGCCCGAAATACTTGACCACATAAAGCTGATAAGGTCAGATTCTTCTAAAGATTCACAGAAGGAGAATTTCACTGTCCCTTTATAATCTTTACCCTTTTTATTCCTACAAGCCAATGAGATTTGAACTCTATTAGATTTTCTATGATACACCCACCACATTAGGAGATTCTTGAGGAAGCATTTCATAGATGATTGGGACTCTGTTTCTCGTAGAGTATGAGATTTAAAACAACATTATAAATTATTCTAATCCCTAAATATGTTGGGTTAGATAATCAAAAACTATAGAACTTTTAGAACACTTGCTTAAGTATTGCCTCTATATATAGCCATTCTTCTTACCCTGTCCGTATCTCCGTTTAGGCTACTCAAAAACTGTCATGCTTAAGTAGGTTCCCGGATATGGAGGGCGAGACCACCATGCGGATGCTCTATTTAGGGCTGCTGGACTATCTTAATGTATAAGTGTTAAAAGGCCCTCTAGTGCTCCTGCGTATCTGGATTTTGAAACTAGGTTACCATAGTTAGGTGGAGCTATTTTACAAAAAGAGGTTGGCGAAATGTAGCAGCCTCATGCAGGGTTGAGAGGAAAAAGCTTTTGAAAGGTACTTGTGCTTTTCACGTCCCGTTCACAATCTCCCACTGCAGAATGTTCGATTTGAAGCATTTGAGTTTTATGGTTTTATGGTTGTATATAAGAGCTAAACGATGATCCTCTTGGGCGAGTTCCAAATTCATTGTGCACGGGTTGTAGGGTTAATTTTTTGCGCACCGGCTAAAAAAAATTACCTTCTGAGGACAAATTTAGGACAACGGAGTATCTCCCCATACAGTTCAAGTCCTTTAAAAGCTAACATAAGTCTGCAGTATCTGGATTTTGAATTTCTTTAACTAAAGAGGTAGAAGTGGACGCTATTTTACAAAAAGAGGTTGGCAACGTATGTACTTTACATGCTTGAGAGGAAAGGAATATGAATGCATGCATGTGCTTTTCTTGAACATCACACAATCTTAGTCATTCTATTAGCTACTTTATTTAAACCACCATGCCTGATACCATACCACATTCAATTACTGATCATACAGCAAAAGAAAGATATTTGGAGAAAAATAATATATATATATATATATATATCCAAGTTTGTTCGTTTGTATTTTTTTATTTTATTTTAAGAATAAGTATTTAGCATGAATCCAAATACAAGCCCCTTGGAGGAGGACTGGAGGATTCATTGGAGGCTCCACAAAGACTTGCAATAGCCCCCATTGTCAAGGTGGAGCCCAGCTACGTTGAGAAATTGCTTGGATTCGAGGACCACGAAGGCGATGAAGATATTCCTAGCCCGAAAGAAAAGTGAAAAGAGCGAAAAAAGAAAAAGAAAAAGAAAAAAAAAAAAAGGGCATAAAGTAGGTGTCTTGATGGATCCAAGGAAGGGTGGGGCAACTGAATAAAAGTAACGTTGGTATTTCTTTTTTCTTTATTTTATTTATTTTATTTTTCCATTTTCTCTGACATTATTGAGAAGAATCATGCATGTCTTTCGTGGGGCCAAGTGTCTATCAAAAGAAGAGGAAGACTGATGTGCGCGCGCGCCAAATCTGTTCCCGGATATGGAGGGCGAGACCCATGCGGATGCTCTATTGGCTGCTGGACTTTTAATGTATACTTTGTTATGTAGGCCTCTAGTGCTCCTCGGGCTCAGAAACTAGGTTACCATGGTTAGGTAGCGGCTACCAATCGAAATGATCAGCAGCCTCCAGGGTTGGAAAGCTTTTGAAAGGTACTTGATTCACGTCCCGTTCCGCCGTCTACGGGTTGGTAACTTTCCACATTTTCTTCGAGCTCGGTAACTTTCCACTTACCCAAAACAAAGAGTTGCTCAATTTCCTATAGTTACGGCAATCCAGCATCATAAAGAAGAGAAAGAGAAAAAGAAGAGCAAAAGTATTCATGAATATGTTCCTAATAAGGTTAATTATTCAATTCATTGGTGGGGGAACAAACTTGGCTTGAACATTTGAATTATGAATTCCAGATTGGAAGCTGTCTTTTCATATACGTCAAACAAATATGTGAAATTCACCCAAAGGAATTAAAGAAGTCAAGTTTTTGCACGACTTTTTTTTAAAAAAAAATTCCCTAAAGAAATCATGACCAAATTCTAAGACATAACAATTTTACAATATTATCTCGAACGGGCAGGTTTATATTGGGGTTGGTTTCGAGTTAAAAATTATCACCCCAACTTGGGTCAGGTCGGGCCAGAAAGCCCAACCTCGAAAAAGACCGATCTGACATTGGCTTAGGACCCACCCTTCAATTTCTTTTTAATAGTGGTTGAAATTCTAAAAATTAAGGTAATCAAAGAAAGTGGTGAATTGAGTTGTAAAATTTTTTCCAACAACAACACAAAATTCAATTTTCAATCTCAATATACAAACAAATAAGGAGAGTAAGGTTAGAGAGGTCAAACCTTTGAGTTTTTAAGTGGTTTAACAACCTGACTTATGTTCACCTCTCAAGCTCCATAACGAGCCTTGAGATTTTTTCACTATTGCCCCTACTAGTTGAAAGAATAACTCGCACACAAAGCTCAAGAACACCCTGTCGAGCTTCACCCCTTTGCATTAGATGATTTTCAAAGTTCTTTGGCTTCAAAAATAATTCATGGTCTCATATGTGCTTAGAATTGGTTGGAATCTATGGATGTTGATGAATAATTTGATGGACATGAAATTGATGACGGGACAGAAGATCAGAAAAGTTGTAATATGGATATAGGTAATGATTTCAATGTTATTTTTATTTATACATATTTTTTGAAATTTTTTTTTTTTTTCTAAACACTCTTTGTTTGCAGACATAACTACTAACCCTAGTCAAATGATGTATATTAGAAGAACGAGGCCCAAAAAGGTATTGTTTGAAATAGGATCATAGGTAATTAGATATTATTAGGTAGACTTTTGCAATTTACTTTTAAGAAAAATACCCATAATATTAGATTAATAGTTGTCAAATGTAGGGCTGTCCAATGGTCGGTCCGATCCGGCCGGCCAAACCGGTAAGGCCCTAAAGTGCACATACAGGACCGGTCAGTCTAATAGACCGGTCCGGTCCGATCTCCCGGTTTCACCGGTCCGGATTAGCCGGTTTGGGCTATGACATTTTGGGTCTTTTTTGGTTTGGGCCTCTTAGTATTTTTACTTTTTTAGGCCTTTTTAGGGTTTTATTTTGGACTTTTTGGGATCATTTTTTGGGTTTCTTTACATCAATTTTTTGGCCTATTTTTACATGAAATATTTGGCTACATTTCAACCAAATTTTGTAAAAGTTGTTATATTTGATTTGAAGAAAATACTAAGCTCTAATTAAAGAGTTCTAAATCCTAGTTTTTTTAAGATAATAAATCATACATTTAAAATCAACAAAAAAAATAGACATTACAATATAAAGGAAGCCTAAAATAAAAATATCAAATAGAATTACAAGTAAAATTAATTAATAATTACTAACTACACTACTCTATTACAAGGCATAACAAACAACAAAATAATCAAATAAACAAACTAAAAGTATAATTAATAATACATGTCATTAAAATATCCATTAATGTGTCTACTGTCCGGTTGTGAATTGTCCATCTCCCATGAAAGTTGTAAAAGAAAAAAAATTTACACGTGAGATAATAAACTAATAAACAATATAGTGGGCATTATTATAAAAAAGAGATAAAAACTTACCATGAAATCAAATTAAATAGTCTTCAGTTATCTCAAGCCGAGCCATTCGTGAGTTAAACATTATTCCTAATAATTTATGACAAAAACATGTTCAAATCTTCATAAATAACTAGAACTTACAAAATTAAAAAAATTAACCAGTATAAAAACAAAATATAATAGTATTACCTGATTCTAACGCCTCAAAGACCTCAACTTCGTCCAGTGACTTCCGAATATCTAACTTAATTGGATCCTTCAACCAATTTTAAGAGCACACAATAGCCTCAACTGTGATTGGAGACAAAGAACTGCGAAAGGAATCAAGCACACGACCCTCAGTGCTAAATGCTGACTCACTAGCAACTGTAGAAACAGGCATAGCCAACACATCCCTCGCCACTCTCGCAAGTATTGGATATTTGGATTTATTGTTCCCCCACCAAGTCAAAATATCAAAAGACGGGTATTACGTGACTCACACCTATCTGTTAGATATGCTTCAATTTCAGACTTGACATACTCAACTTCATTATCTTGCTCATACATCTCAAAATATGGGACGTCTACTATGCCACTAGAGCCAGAGGCATCATCCATAGTAAAATCAACACTAGCAGATGGAGGCTCAAAACCCTATGTACAAATAATTAAAAGGAATAAATTAGAAGTTACAAATAATTTACAAATCAAATAAAATTCAAATAATTAAAAGAAATACATTAGAAACTACAAATGATATACCTGTGAACGTGTCGTGCTTGAATCTCCATAGATCATGTTATACTCATCAAACAAAGCCTCAAACAAACACTTTGTAGATGATATCAAAGTATTTGCCAAATCCGATGTATATATTTTCTTCAACCAATACTCTACCACATCCAATTTGCCTCTAGGATCAAGCACATTTGTAACGAATATCATCATGTTCAATTTCTCCACATTGCCCCAATACTTATCATACTTGGTCTTCATCTCTATTGCCATGTTGCGAACTACTGCGTTGTCATTCTTAGACATTCTAATCAAATGTGACTGAATTTGACAAAGCTCAGGGAAGAATATGTTTGATGTCACATACAAAACCCAGAAATTTGACAGTAGCATCAAAGAAGACCTTCAAAAACATAACAAAGATTCTTATCTTCTCCCAATCCTCCCTCGTGGGAGGTCCAAGTCCATCTCCCGCACACATTGCACGAACAAAGGAAGAATCATCAGTCTCTAATCTTAGAAAAGCTGCTTGAAACTTTTCTACACTCTCCAACATGAGATATGTTGAATTCCATCTAGTTTGCACATCAAGAGAAACCAATTTCTTTGTACCAATCTTCATATAATCAGCACAAAGCTTAAATTTCTCCAACCTTGATGGAGAGGATCTCACATACCTTATTGTGTTTCAGACTTTCACAATAGATTCATCGCAATCCTTTAACTCCTCACAAATAACAAGGTTAAGAATGTGCACACAACATCTCATATGAAGATACATGCCCTCTAATAAATTATCCTTCAAAAACCTTCTCAGAAAACGAATAGCACCATCATTAGAAGAAGCATTGTCAACTGTAACAGAAAAGATTCGATCAATACCCCAATCTAGTAAGCAAGCCTCCACATACTTCCCAATTGTTTCTCCCTAATGATTAGGAACTTGACAAAAGTTTATAATCTTTTTGCGCAACTTCCAATCATTATCAAAAAGTGCGCTGTGAGAGTCATATAATTTAAGTTCTGCACTGAGGTCCATGTGTCGGTAGTCAAACTAACTCTGCATGCACATGAATTAAAAAGTCCTTTCAACTTCTCCTTCTCATCTTCATAAATCTTTAGAACATCTCTTTGCACGGTTTGGCGAGAAGGCATTTGGAAACTAGGTACGAATGACTTAATAAAGGCCTTAAAACCTTGACCGTCCACTACCTTAAATGGCATCTCATCAATTATACACATCTCTGCAAGCTTTTGCCTTGAAACCACTGCATTATACTTATGGACTATCAAACTAGGCCCAACATTTTCACTCTCTCCTTCAGTGGCTGCATTACCAATCAACTGTATTTCATATTTATCCATTGGACCTTTTATCCTATTCATAGGATTTTTCTCACACTTCAAGACATGATTCTTAAGGGTCAAGGTACCAATTCTATTACTGTCAAAAAGATACTCTTTCTTACAGTAATTACAATAACACATGGGGTAATTGGGATCACAATCTGTCTTCTTTGTCATGTGATCCAATACCATAGATGCTTTACGTTTGGGAGGCCGACTTTGGTTGGAACGAGTAGGAGTAGGAGTAGGACTAAGGACATCTTGGCCAAACTCTAAATCAATTACAGGAGACATGGTATTAGATGGTGCTCCCTGACCCTCTATGGTTGGTTCAGATTGATTATCCATCTAGCAAAGGTGAACAAACAATGCATAAAATATATACTCCAATGTCACAATATATACTAAATTACTAATACCTAAATGTGATATACTAAATAAGCAAATATCAACACAATTTCAAAAGCAAATATTCAAATCAATAATTATCAATAATTCCAATCAAGTCCAT
>RXIC02000135.1:0-94439 GCA_003952965.2 Morella rubra | reverse complement strand
TTGACGACGGACCCATATTTGTATGGATACATGGGTAATGAGCTTGTATGGGGTAGCTCAAACCCACCAAGTCCAAATCCAACCCAGCATGAGTACTCGAGCTACCCATACCATGATGCCTCCAGTGAGTTGACCCCGAGTGATGATGAGTCGAAAGATGATTCCGACTACGATCTCCTTAACAGTGGGGTAAGGGTTATTGATAATAGTATCCGAAGGCGTAGGCAGAAACTACCGATGTGGCCTGTTGGACTACCGGGTGCGGACTACATCAAGCAGGTCATTAATATGGATAGTGAAACAAATTGTGAATGGCAGTTCCGCATGGGTCAAGAGGCATTTGAGTTGTTGGCACGTAAGCTAGTCGACGAAGGGGGATATGTGGCAACAAGAGGTGTGACCGTGGTAAAGGCATTGTCTATATTTTTAAAAGTTGTGGATCATTCTCATACCAACCGTTCAATATCAGATCGATATTGTCACTCGCTCCAAACAGTCAATAATTGTGTGCATAAAGTTTTGACTGCGGTTGTGAACCTGTCTGCCCAGCTTATACGACCCTGACACACTGACAGGGTGGTACATAGCCACATAGAAGGGAATCCGAAGTACGACCTATGGTTTCGAGTAAGGAATTTTCGTATCCCATGATAAGAACATCTAGCAAAGCATTTGTCTGTGTAGTCTGTTTGAAGTCCAAATCCACTACATGAGTGTTTAATGTTTTTTACAATTTTAAGGATGCAGAACTGTATCGAAGCAATTGATGGCACCCATGTGGCCGTTGACGGAGTACCGAAGGATGTGTAGCATCTATTTCGGAATAGGAAAGGTCTACTGACACCGAATGTCTGTGTGTGTGTGATTTCGACATGCTATTTACATTTGTGTACACTGGATGGGAAGGGTTCCGCACATGATAATCGAATACTTCAAGATGTGCTTTATAGGTCGGATCTTGAATTTCCTGTTCCACGCCCAGGTAATCAACCTATACACGTTTCAATGATTCTACCAAGGAAAAGTATGATGTCAAAAACTATTCGTAACTATCGATTGCACTTATGTTTGTAGGGCAATTCTATGTGGTAGATTCGGCCTACACGTGCAAAGAGGGCTTCTTTCCTCCGTACAGGGGGGAGAGGTATCATATGAGCTAATTCCAAGGTACAGGGGCAGTGAGAGGCCCAAGGGAGTTGTTCAATAAATATCATAGCTCGCTACGGAATGTAATCGAAAGAACCTTCGCGGTGCTAAAAAGACGTTTTAAGATTTTGAAGAAGATGACCAATTACGAGTTGGCCAACCAACCGTTGTTGGTCATGGCATGCTGCCAACTGTTGTTGGTTATGGCATGCTGTGTTATCACAACTTTATCAGATTGTACGACACAACTGACGAACTTTTTGCGCGGTATGAGAACCCCAACTGTGCCCCAATGAGGAGAAATAGAGTGAATGATGCGGGTGACAACGAACCTAAGATTGGTGATATGGACTGCCCTCAGATGCAAGCTATGCGTGACGAAATGGCTACAATGATGTGGGCTGCTAGGCAACGCACTTAATTGGGGAAAAAAAGTACTAGGATTAGTTGTACGGTTTTACTAGTAAAGCTGACGACAATCAGGGTCGCATATATTGTTATTTTGGATATTAGTACTGAATATATTACGCCGGAACTCTTTATTGTTTATATATGTAAATTCATATGCAGATGTGGTTTTTTAGCCATTGTTGATGTTAAGTGACTAGTGCGACGTTTTGTGTAGTTTCTTTGTGCATCCCTATTATGGTCATTCATGACCCACCATATTGTTGTTGCGGGGGTGGTCGAATGCTGTTGTATATGGCGAGGATAGATTAGAATTATGGACGGTGGTTCTTCCGTTGCCCATTACGCGTAGTTCGTATATTTCTTTTGCGTTCACATCAGTTTTAATATGTTTTGGTTTTATGTGACAGACGTATTCATGAATTGTCAAATATTTTGTAGGACCACAGCAGGAGTTTATTTGGGTTGATGAGGTTGACGGACTGCGTTACGGTCGCATGGGTCATGGTCGTCATCAGACAGTTGGGCACAGAGGAATAGGAAAGTGGTAGATTTGCTTTGGATGCTGCAGGTATGGAGTTATAGTGTGTGCAATTATGGTGTTATTTTTGTTTCTTATGATGGTAATCGTAGTATTTTTCCAGTAGAGTATTCATGCTAGGAGGCATTTGATTTTAGCAAATATTAGACGTTTATTCTCGCATAAGTTACAAAAGAGATGTCTTATGTAGATTGTCATGTTTTCGTTTAAAACAGGAATTAAAAATGACGTAAGAGGATAATTTATGAACTGTATGCAATGAGGCGGTAAGGAGAAGGAAAAAACAAACCGTAAAAAAAACAAAAACAAAAAACGGAAGAAAAAAAAAGGTAAAACAAAAATACAAAATGCAACCACAATGGCGTCAATGCGTGGAGCAATGGTTACAAGGCAAAGGGCCAGTCAAAGGCGCTGGATGCTGCGGCAGTTTCGCGAATTTTTAAATTTTTTTCTGCTTTTCTTTTATAAAAAAAAATATAACACCTGACACACTTTCCAAAATAACAACCATCGTTTATTACACTTTTAAAATTTTAAACTTTTCTAAACATATTTTAAAATTTTATTACCTTTCATCAATTTCAAAACCTTAAAATTTTTTAAAATTTTATTAAAATTTTGACGTCAAACGTTATGTAAAAAAAAAAAAAAAAAAAGTTTAGAAGTTTCACCAACGCCATCCATCCCCGTATGCACATGTAGCATGATGAGGTGAACCCCATGTCTCAGATGAGCATCCGACGCTTGAGTGTTGCCCAGGCACTATTATATCGGCTTTCAAAGTCTCCAGCAGCCGACTGAACGCATCATCGTCCCACTTTACTCTTAACTTCCCTCCCCTCTTTTTCAGGAGCAGAATCCCAATCTAAAGTCAAAATGTTCACCAACTCAAATCAAACCACCAAATAATTCTCTAGTGTTTGCAATCTCTGTTCTTTTTCAACCATTCTTCCGGTGATTACGCTGCCCAAAAAGAATTCCTTCAAGAATACGTTAGAAAGTAACCAAAACCTTCTAAATCACACCTCAAAGTCCTACTTTATAATCTTTTCTGTATTCTACTCGGGCTACAGGATCCTCTCGTTGCCGCCTTGAAGCCGGTAATTTATATATTTTGTTTTCCCTAATCCCTGTGTGCTGACAAAACACGGCTACAAGCCTACAAATGTGGTTCTTCGACATCAAAGAGCCTTAAATATAACATCAAACTAATGTGTACGTAGGCTGCTGTCCAAGCAGAAGCCAGCAGAAAACTTGTCTCAGTAAAAGCGCGCTGAGATTTCGAGCCCCGCAAGTCTGAGAAATCAGGCTGAAATAATCTTAACTAGGGAGGGACATAATATAATGCGTATGCAAATTGAATATTTTCCCTCGTGTGTCGCGACGTATTCTGTCGAAGCCGCGCTCCACAGCTGCTTAAATATTTAGCACTTACTTGTAACGCAAAGAAAGATTTATTAGCTTTCATAATTTACATGATCTTCTTCTTTTGCTTTTTCGGTTCTCGATCTTTTCTTTCTTTTCTCGACTGCTTTCCCTTTCAACCTTCCGGTGGATGCCTAACTGACTCAACCGATAAGGAAGGAGGGTAGGGTCCTCTCCGCCTTAATTTCAGACAGCAAAACAGGTGTCTGTTTTCCTATCTAGAAAAGACAATGCTAACCTTTTGACTGTGACTCTGAGAGAAACTACGAATTGTGTTCTTGGACTGGTAGTACAAATTAGGTGCCTCATTGATTAGACATTCTCATGAATGCACATGTAGCGTGCACTATATGCCATTATTTTCCAACCCCACCATGCTCGCCTCCCATCAATCAGCGCATTATTATCCGGAGCATTAAGTGCGGAGAACAAGCTGTATAAAAGGATCACTTGTTCTTATGAGAATTTCAGTACCGACAAACTATTTCCTCCGTTGCTCCTTTCCCAATGGAGTCCTTTGCTAAACCTCTCTCTTTCTTCTTCCTCCTCGTGCTCTTCTCCTCTCTCCCAATCCAAGCCAGGGAGGGAAGGTTCTTTAGCAAGGTCGCCCGTCACAGTACCAACAACAATATTGTCACAGAGCCCAAAATCCCCCTTGGTGAAGCTCCCACACCCGCACCAGCACCTGATGCAGCAGAAGCACCCACACCAGTAGTCGCGCCGACACCAGCACCAACTCACTCTGCGAGCCAGAATGGATATGGTCTTTATGGTCATGGCTCTGGTCAATTCTCTCCCACAGAAGAGACACAAAACACCGCCACCAAGTTTGAAGATGAAATTCTGACTGGAGAACTCAAGGGTGAAAGCTTTGAGACGGGCTACCCGAAAACGAACTTGTACAATCAGAATGGCAACACCAACAATGGCTACACAACCAAGTACAATAGCAAAGGCTACGCAAGCAATTACAACAGCGATGGCTATGTCAACAACTACAATGCCAATGGCTATTCCAACAACTACGATGGCAATGGCTACTCCAACAACTACGTTAATGGCAATGGCTTCTCCAACACTTACAACAGCAACGGATACCAGAGTGAGAGGCAAGGGATGAGCGACACGAGGTTCTTGGAGAACGGCAGGTATTATGTTGATGTTAAAAATGAGAACCATAATCTTAATAAGCAAGGAATGAGCGACACGAGGTTCCTGGAGAACGGCAGGTATTATGTTGATGTTAAAAATGAGAACCATAATCTTAATAAGCAAGGAATGAGCGACACGAGGTTCTTGGAGAACGGCAGGTATTATGTTGATGTTAAAAATGAGAACAACAATCTTAATGGGTATGAGTCAGGGAGGGGGACCAGTAACAACGAAGGTTACTACGGAAATAACCTTTATGCCAACGAGTTCAACTCCATGGAAGAGTATGAGAAGCAGGAGGAGAGCCAAGAGGATCAGTTTGTGCCATGAAGTATTGGTCCATGAGCACCATTGTTTGTGTGTGAGAAAGAAAGAGACAGATAGAGAGGGAACTGTTTGTCTATTTAAGGAGGAAAAACAGTTATGTCATCTTCTAGTTTTTTTTTTTTCTGTTTGCACAAATTTTGTTCCTCGCAAATTGCCAATGGATGGAATATTATTAGAGTAAATACTCTACTAAAATATTTTTGTAAATGGTGTTTTTGCTTTCGATTGAAGACTGAACTGATCCACTGAGTTCGCCTGGCATTTAACACAGACGTCAGTAGTACTGGATACGCCTCACCCATATTATAAGCACCAAAATATCTCAGACAGAGACCTGTTATGTTTATTCATATGGAGAACACTTCCAAATAAGAAAATAACTGCACTGCTGCCGATGGTGGATGAGGGGACCGAACAATTATTATGACAATTAATAATTTTTTATCTTCGTATTGGAACATCCTTTTATTATGTATTAATGAAGTACTTGTTTAAAAAAAAAAAACAATTGAAATGTAACGAGCTCTGCTGTAGCAATTTATTTCTTCTATTTCTATTTCTCTACAAATACTCTCTGCACACCATTCATTTAAAATCTTCAATTGATATCAGAGCGCATTTCGGCAATTTTATTTGAGCGTTTGTTGTGTTTAAAGATTGAAGCTGATGGCATCACCTACTAGTTAGAGTTCCAGCGTTTTCTCTCTCACTCCAATCTTTGATGGAGAGAGCTATGAGTTTTTGAAGGTGAAATGAAGACTTTGCTGCTGTCTAAAGGGTTGTGGACTATCTTATACAAATGTTTTGATAAACCTGACTATTAGAGTTAACTTACAGATGCAGAAAAGGAGACACTTGAAGCAAATATAATGAAAGATGCCAAAACATTGTTGAAGTTGCGGAATGGGGTTTCATCTGCTATTTTTCGAGCCAACACGTCCAAGCAAGTTTGGGAGATTTTGGAAAGGGAATTTCAAGGAGATCACAAGGCCATTGCAGAATGGAGTTTTAGATAGATAAAGCATATATGTATCAATTTTTTCTAAGAAAAGTTATGGATTTTGTGTGCATTTCTAAGGGGTTAGACGGGTTGTTTCAACTTTTTGTTGGGAGCATAGGCCCTAAAATGAATGAGACAATGAACCAAGGTACATTAAGCATAAAGCCCAAACGACAAATAAAGGGGCCTAAAGGCCTCAAATGTTCCTCAGCCGCATGAGCAGGGAGCGTGGGTGCTGTTGGAGAGAGATGTAGTCGAGGTATGCGCGGACACGAACGCAAGAGTAGCCAGATGGGCAACAGTCGGAGCCACCCTTAAAAACAAACAAAAGGGGAAAATACACTTTTCACCCATGAACTACATATATTTTACACTTTGCACCCTAAACTACCAATTTTGACACATTGCACCCTCTAACTGCCAATTTTTAATACTTTGCACCCTTTATCAAATTTTTAAACTAAAATGACGATAATGCCCTTAGATATTGTTGTCAATTCATTAATTTCTCAAGGGTATTATTGTCAAATAGAGGGTGCAAAGTGTTTAATATTAGTAGTTGGAGGGTGTAATATGTCAAAGTGGGTAGTTTAGGTGCAAAATGTATAACATTGGTAGTTTAAGGGTGCAATGTCTTAAAGATGGTAGTTTGGGGTGCAATGTGTCACTACTCCGGTAGTTTGTGGGTGAAAAGTATATTTTTCCCCAAACAAAAAGTGCAAGGGCCGAGGAAGTGTGAGCTAGGCAGTGGGGGAAATCAAACTGCAAAAAGAAAGGGTCGCCGGGCCCGGAACTAGGATGCTCATCCATGAGATAGATAAGGAAGCTGCCAAACCCTTGGATCGGTTTGTTTTGTAAATAAAAGCCACAGATCCGGCCTTGATTGCGAGCCCATCAGAAATATTGAAGAAGAAGGGGGAATAAGCCAGAGATGAAGAAGGTAAAAGAAGGTTGTATGTAACGGAACCATATGTCATGTATGTTGGGCACTTTGTGCTATGCATGCATCAAAGAACACTTCATGATGGCATAATATGAAATATGAAAATCTGTTTACTTCTTTTTACTTTAATCAAGAAGATTGTAGTTATGGTTTCCCTTCTATGACAATCTTTTTTATTTTAATAATTGATCAATCCTTCCACCACAAAATAATTATAAATAAAGCTATGACTCCATAAAACCAAAAGTAAAATACGCTTTTCATCTACAAATTATTATATATTTTGTACTTTGCGTCCTAAACTAGTACATTTGAGATATTGCACCCATAAACTACATATCTCTAATACATTTGAGATATTGCACCCATAAACTACATATCTCTAATACATTGCACCCTCCGTCTATTTTTTCTGTTAAATTAGATGAAAATTGACTTTTGTTTAATATTAAATGACCATTGTGAAATTAAAAAAATCAAATAGCAAGTTATATTTAAAGGTATAATCGTCATTTCATTTTTTTTTTAAATAAAATAATCAATTTCCATCCCATTTGATAGAAAAAAAATAAAAAGATGGTACAATATATTAAGGATAGGTAGTTTGTAAGTATAATATCACAAACATAATAGTTTATGGTGTAAAGTGTAAAACCTGTAATAATTCGTAAATGAAAAGTATATTTTTCCTTAGATAAGTATGAAACTTATTATCCTTATTACTTCTCTGAACCCTCTGGATAGAGGGAAATAGAAGAGAGCTTTTCTTCTCTATTAATGTTTATCGAATGTCTATTATTCTATAAGAGCTGTATATATGTGAATACAAGGAATAAAGTATGATAAAGAATCCAAATGCAAAACCACGTTTTCTGTACAATCCTAGACAAGAGTACTGTCATAACACACGCTCCACTAACGTTGGCAGCTCCTCTGCTTTCTTTTGTTCACCGTCGTACCACCTTGCACCACCTCTGTCTTTAAAAAATTTCTTTGTCCTTTGTGCCAGCTGTGACGTCAGACTCCACCATATGAGGTGGCACCTTGCGCTGATGTGTATCTTGATACTAGGACCATGAAGTTCATTTTGAGTTAAGGCTAATTAAATCAGTTGAAATAGTTGTCCCACTTACCTACGAAAATCGAATTAATCCTTGTAATAACAAAATCATAAAATTAGTCCTTATGATTTTACTTTCATTTGTCATTGGTCAGGAACTCATTTTATATTTTTATGAGATCAAGAGGACTAATTCAATTTTCGCTTATACCACATAGACTAATTTTGTATTTATCTATAAATTAAATGAGATTTAAATGATTGAAATATAATCAACATGCTTTCAAATGTTTTGCTAGAATTTTAGAGGTTTAATGGTAGGAAGATTTTTGTTGGGTTTCTTAGAAATTTCTTTCATGATGTGGTGTAGATCTTAACGTAATGCACTGCTTTGATTTAGGCTCGAATTAATTATTTGGGCAAGCTTGAGGATTTGTTGGGTTTGGTTGAGCATTTCAAGTAAATGGTTCTTCATTGAAATTTTCACTATTCTTGTGTTGTGAAATATTAGTGCACAAAATGTTAAATTTTTTTACAAATCGAAACTGATTTGGAAATGTGTTATTGTGAGAAATTAAATTCTTTGACATTAAAAAATTAAATTTTAAACGTGCCCTGTATTTTTATATGGTTTTGATGCATTATATAGGCAACTAAACAACTTTTGGTGAAAATGAGATCTCATGAACTCATTTGAAATGTTTAGTTTGGTATGTTAAAACTTTTTTGTGAGCATACTGTGAAATTATCTTTGTGCTTGTGACATGATATCTTCATGGTATGTTGACGTCTGTGTGACCATTTTGATATTCTTGTGGTATTTGGAGGTCTTTGTGACCATTGGGGTCTATATGATCTTTGATGATTTTTCTATGTTGTGTGGCTTTGGATATTTTTGTTACAAACTTGTATTTTAGATTTGGTATGGTTCACTATATTTTCTTGACTTTGATTATTGTTATAAAAATATCATTTCCCCTACCTCGCTGATTCGCTACTTACTGAGATAGTTGTAACTCACCACTTATTTCTCAATCTTCAAAATTTAGCAGTTGGTGACAATGAGTAAAAGAAGATATCACACTAGAAATTTTGTGGAAGATGCAAGGTGCAGGAATAATGAATAAAGGGTCTTTAGTTTTATTTCAATTCGGAGACTTTAGTAGCATTATTTTAATTTGAAAAACTGTTGAGGTTTATTTTTCTCAATATGTTACTTGTTAGGTTCCATGTGTGGAATTTCATTATTATGAGACAGAATAATTTTTTTTTTTTGGGATTTCTTAATTTAAAAAATTATTTGTAAGTAGGGTAGAAAATATCATTTTCAAGCAGAACTCTATCCATTTAAACTTTGGGCCGTGGAGTTACAAGTGATATCAAGACTTTGATTTATGATTCTATAGACTCTTAAGAAGATTTGAATTGAAGTTAGAATACCGGTTTGTGATTTTGTAGACTCTTAGGAAGATTTTGATAAAATTCAAAGCATAAGATTAAAGTTGAGGAGGAAAATAGGTTTATGTTCCTTTTTAAGGACAAACTTTTAAAGTTATGTATATTTCAATAGTAAGATCTTAATAGAGGGATTGATGAATTTTTATAGATTGTAGGGTAAAAAATAATGATTTGCATCATTTATTTATCATATTTATCAGAATGAGTGATTTTCACGTTGACATCAAATTCATTCAACCTTACTTAAAAAAAAAAAAAAAAAAAATCTTTCAACCTATATTTAGATATATTAATTTTCTTAAATTTTATTCGTGAAATATATTACATTTATGTATAAGCATGAAATAGTTTCTGTTTTTCCCTGCAAATTAATTCTGTTATGAGTATTAGGATTCATCAAATTGTTAGTCGGGTGTGTATAATTAGTGTCATCGCGATTGAAGTCAGAGGAAAGAAATAAAGAAAAAGAAGAAGAAATAGCAGAAGAACAAACAGAATTAGGATAAAAGAAGTCCTTCAGTGCGTTGTCTATCGTTATAAATACGAAGGCAGCCCTTTGCTTTCTTGTTCCCTAGGTCACTCCATCTGTTTAAACAGGAGAGCACTCAACCCATTTCTACGCACAGACCCACACCCGCTCAGAGTGAGGAAAAAAGCCACACAAGCACGCGCGTTCTTTCTCGGGTGAGATATCGTTGTTAACCATGGCGCCGGATCCAAATGCCAGTGGAAGCGGGACGACTCCGTCGAAGGAGCACAAGAAGAAGAAGGATGACAAAAAGGAGGAGGATCTGGTGGGTTTTGTTTTGTGGATTCACCTATTGCTTGCGCTTGCTAGGGTTTCCTTGTAATCCTTTTGAAAAAAGGGAGGAGGAGAAGTTTTTGCTATGCTTTAAGGCTTGAATTATTTGAACGTTGTTTAGGTTAACAACAAATTCACTTCAAATTGTGTGTCCTGGAGCTTTTCTGGTTCGGTTTGATTTCATCTAGAGTCACACAAGTTTTTAAAATCTTTTTTACTTTGTTTTTCCTTTTGACATTACCACTTTTATGTGTTGCAGTCCGATGAGGATTTGGCGTTGAAACAGCAATTGGAGTTATATGTGGAAAGGGTTCAGGATCCTGATCCGGGTTTGCAGAAGGCTGCGCTTGAGAGCATGAGGTTATCCATTTTTCTTTTGGTTATTTATGAGTCAGTTTTCTTTCTTGGGTAGTGTTAACAAATGGTGCTCGGTTTAGGGCTTCAAATGATTACCATGTCCTCCCAGTTTGTTGTAATTCATGAGTTTTTGCTTTGTGGCTCTTTCTATGTCAGTTGTTTGGTTGTTGAAAGAGGGGTTTTATTTAACTTTTAATGTTGAGGTCATTCTGTGTGACGGGAAGAATCGAAAATAGTCTTGTTAAACATATGTGGGATTTGTGTTTATGTGGCGGTCACTAGGGTCATGATATTGCTTACGTGCTGGATGCGGTTAGCATAGTCTCAGGCAGTGAGAAAGGGTATTGAAACTTTTGTCATCTGGTGAAATAGTATAAGGTTCAAGCTTCTTTTCAAATATTGTATGACATTTAGCAATGAAAGCAGGGTATAATGAACTGAAAATGGAACAAATGAAACGTTTAATGACTTGCCTATGTTTAAGCTGAAAAGTGAAAGCCGAAGAATCTGTTTATCTTCACGTTAATATCTCCATCGGTTTACAAATCACTGAGCGTTTGACATCAATTCATTGGCTGTATAAGTATTCTTCAGCTATAATGCCATCACATGCACAAAAGAACTAAGTGTGAGCCTTTATACCACATGGTCCTACAGATTCTAAATGTGCAATGGCAAATAGTAGTGGATATCTGAAGTCTTTGTCTTCCAATAAGGCTGCAAAGAGAAATTAACAAGCAAATGTGAGTAAGAGACTATAGTTAGAATGTGACATCGTTTCTGGTTTTTAATAAAATTTTGAGCTTCTTCAAAAAAAGAAGCAGCTAGCAAGGCATTTTTGTTTGGTTACTCCAGAATGTTCTCTTCAGATGGTTGGTCTTTGTAGTAGTGAGCATATCCAAAGTTTTGGGTCTGACAATCAGCATGGAATTTGCGAGCAAAAATGCTTGCACTATGAGTGTCACATAATGTGGCTTGACAGCATGTAAAATTTCATCTTGCAGGCAGGAAATTCGAACCTCTACTAGCTCTATGACCTCAGTCCCAAAGCCATTGAAGTTTCTTCGTCCGCACTACGGAACTTTGAAAGCATATTATGAGACAATGAAGGGTTCAGATTTGAAGGTATATTGGGTTTGGTTGGACAGTCAACTATAGCATCATACCATAGCCTATCTAATTGTCTTACATGTGAATTCAGAAATACTTAGCGGACATCCTATCGGTTTTGGCACTCACCATGTCTGCGGAGGGTGAACGGGTATGAAGTGTTGTTTTATGCTTTTTCCCCCCCTTGGTTTTCGGGTTAAGCTTAGTACTTTCTCTGTGATGACTGCTTAAGTTGAGTTTGTGTTGCTATTTCATTTGTTATGCCTAATTCTTCCAGTTAAACAATTTTGTGATGTATACATCCTCCTGCATAACATTGGAGCAACAACTTGACTAGATATTTGCTGGTCAATGTTTCTGTCAGATTGCTGTCCAAAACGTTATAACTGCATATCAAATCAAATTATTTTTCTTTGCCAACTCTTTCAGGAGAGCCTAAAGTACAGATTGTTGGGTTCAGAAGGTGACATAGGCTCATGGGGCCATGAGTATGTGAGGTGAGCATTATCTGCTTAAAACAGTTGTGGTCAGCATTGGGTTTCAGGGTAATACATCTGTTAGTTCTGGTCTGCTTTTCGAACTGTGTAGGTTCTAAAAGTCTTCTAAATAGCACTGATTGAAGTTCTCTCTACTGACACATGTTTTCCTCACTGGTATCTTTTTTCTAACCAGGAATTTAGCTGGAGAAATTGCACAAGAGTATGCAAAGCGACAGGTTAGAAATCAGTCTTGTTATCATGGTTTTAGATGCTGGATAGTTCATGTAACAAACATTCCAAGAACTGGAAGTAATGAATGGAAATTGAATGTAACAATCATTTTGCCTTTTTGAGTAGCCACACTCCAAGAAACGAATTTCTCTGCAAATGGCTATTCCTTTTTTCTTCTCATATTTATACTGCTTCTCCTATTACAACAACCAAATGCTCGCAGTTAACAACTAACCACTCGTCTCTAACACAGCCCATCAACTGAACCCATCTCTAACTTTCCATATCTGCTTCTGGACCTTCCATTTCCTCTTCCCACTTCTTTCCTTTTTCGAAAGATCTTCACAACAAACTGTTACTTTACCCTCCCCATGAAAACACCCTGCCCGCAAGGTGTGTTTCTTTTTTTTTTTTTCCTCTTCTTCCACTCCTTCCTCATTTTCTCCTTTCTTTCTTCATGTACAGGATCATTGTGAACATTATGATTGTGAGAAAATCGAACAAAAAGAGAACATACAACAAACAAGTGACATTCAAAGCAGCAGGGAATTAGGAATCCAAGAGCAGGTTGTAAAGCTCCCGCCACAGAAAATGCTCTGTTTATTTTAGAGAATGAGAGCACCAGATTTCTGTCTTCCAAATCTTTTGCTTTGTTTGCTCCAATATCTTCTACCTTTCGCTCCTCCATTTCTTTGATCTCCTCTTCAAATTTTTCTTCTATGCATTCTTCTGACTGCGGATCTTTAAGCTCTTCTTCAAGTATTTACAAACAGATAATTGATTGTTCTTGCGTCACATTGTAGCCTCTTTGTAGATCCTCGAGTAATTCGTTGATTTTAAAATACTGTGCGAGCAAATCCATTGTCAGATTGTTTCTCTGATACGAATTGTAACAAACCTTTTAAACTGGAAGTATCGAATGGAAATTGAATGTAACATTCGTTTTGGCTTTTCAAGTAGCCACACTCCAAACTACGAATTTCTCTGCAAATGCCTTTTCATGCCCTATTCCTTTTTTCTTCTTCTTGTATATACAGCTTCTCCTATTACAATGACCAAATGCCCATAATTCTCGTTCTTTACAATTGGCCCAGCTAACAACTAACAACCCGTCTATCACATAGCCCATCAACTAGGCCCATCTCTAACTTTCCATATAAGCTTCTGGAACCTTCATTTTCTCTTCCCATTTCTCTCCTTTTCCGAGAGGCGTTCACAACTAACTGTTACAGTTCTTTAGCATTTTCTCTCCATTCATGTGCATATGCAGCTGAAAGCATTAGAACATGGTTTTGGTGTACATCTATAAACCCATGGGTAAAATTATTTTTGGTCATTAAGTTTTACACCTTTTATAATAGGTCCTTGGGTTTTCAAACTGAAAATTTTAGTCCTTGAGATTTGGGCTTTTAAAGAAAAAGTTCTTTTGTCAGCTCTCTATCCAGCCCACTAACGGTAGAAAGTTGCTTCAGAAAAAATGCAAGTAAACTAATCATGTGACGCTTCCACTTGTCCAATAAGTGAAATGGTGAGTGCGTGAGGGGGAGGACGAGCTTGGGTTGGGCAAGTTGGACAGCAGTGCTTTGTGGGACATGGGTGGACAGTGGGTCTTGGTGCATCAAATGTGGTCAGCGTGGCTTATTGGATAGGAGGGTTGGGCTACTAATTTGGATTTATGGTGAGGTGGACCTTGTGTTGTAAGTGAGTTGGACGAAGAGCTGATAGGAAGACTCTTTTTAAAGAGCCCAAAATTGAGAGACTAAAATTTGTAGTTTTAAACCCCAAAAATCCTTTATGAAAAAGGAGTAAAACTAAAGGACCAAAAATGATTTTTCTTTAAAAACAAATTAAAGTGCTTGAACTCTCTTGTATAATCTCATGTATACATGCTTCCATAACTCTAATGGTATGTATGGGTTGGTATTGTGTTGGAGTTGTATTACATCTTTGATGCTCATTCCACTGAGTTCTTTTCCCAGCATCTGTGGTTAGTTATGTGACATCCTTGGCTAATAGTTTTTGCATTTATGTTGGATGTTGTGTCATTGATTTTAAGAACTTTTTAGCTATCATTTAACTTTGTTTCTTGTCTTATACAATATCAGACTGAGGAAGCTCCTATTGATGATCTCATGGAGCTTGTTCAACAAATAGTTGCTTTCCACATGAAGGTATGATTTAATAATTACTTAGAGCACAAAATGTGATAGGGTTATTTTTTTTCACCTAATCTAGCCTTATTGCATTGCAGCACAATGCAGAACCTGAAGCTGTTGATCTTTTAATGGAGGTACTGAGTAGTATTGCTCTAAGTCTTCTTTTAGCAATATCATGCAGAAATTCATCAACGCTTGAGCCCCTTCTGTACTTCTGTACACTTAGAGTTCAGTCCATGTCCTCCCCTCTTTTTGGCGTTTATTCCTTCTTTTGATGAATTCCAGGTTGAAGACCTTGATCTTTTAATTGAGCATGTGGATAAGACAAATTTCAAAAGGACGTGTCTCTACCTGACCAGTTCAGCAAGGTAAGTGCAATTATTCCATGACTTGTGGAGAGGGTGATCCAAAAGATACATCGTTAAACACCTCCAAACCAAATTAGGAACGGAAAAGCATTGAAGTTAGTAGTCCAGCTCTATGTATGAATGGGTTGGAACGTGTGGTAGTGGGTAGATCTATCAGATGTTTGAATGTAACCTACCAATCAGAATAAGCATACACACTCACAAACAGAATATGAGTTTCCGGTTTGGCCATTTATTGTAAAATTTGTGGTCAAATTACATGGACCATTACTACTCAGTTTTAATAAATAAACAAGATATTTTCAGTGGGACTGAGAGGAAAAAAACACAGCTAAGCCCTGAGTTTGTGTTGGTGGAGACTTTGAAGTGAGCTTGATCTAGGATTGGAGCTCTTTGCTTCATAATTTTTTTTTAACTGTAGCTATTTGTTAAAGATAAAAAATGAACTGGTTCTCTTGAGTACAGGATACCATATGTCTTTTGTCATGTGTTATCACATTAATCTTGATCTCTTTCTTTCTCTCTGCCTTGGTGACATTTCACTTCGAAGCAGATACCTCCCCGGCCCTGATGATATGTTGGTCCTGGATATTGCCTACATGATTTATTTAAAATTTGAAGAGTACCCAAATGCACTTCAGATTGCCCTATACCTGGATAACCTGCAGGTCTGTACTTTGTTAGAACTCCGTATGCTTTTTTAATCCTTCCTTTTATGACTGTACAATTGTGAACGCTGTTAGTACGTGTGTATATATTGGGTGATCGGGGGCTTGAGGAATTAAGTTTCTTTAGTGATTGGAAATACATACTCATCAGAACATATTATTTGATCCTCAATATTACCATATGGTCTGGGTCTAATGGTTGAAAGTATCTGGTGGCAGTACGTGAAGCAGGTATTTACATCATGTGACAATTTGCCACGAAAGAAGCAATTCTGTTACATCCTTGCTCGACATGTAAGTCTTGAGTTTTTTTGATAGTTTTGAGGCATTTTGTTAACATTGTTGACAGACTTGTTTATTTGGATGAATTTCTCTTTTAGCGACTAGGTTGCATCTTGCATTCTTTATCAAACAGACTCTTCAGCATCCTCCTGCATCTTGCTAGGATTATATGGGTGGACAGAATCTACGATTTTTAGAGACACCAATGGTGTTAGTGAAATTTCAGCCTGGTCTTTTTCAGAGGATATAATCATGAAAAATAAGTGAAGGCTAATGCTTTTTGTGGGAGTATATAAATAAATTTCTTGCAGTTTAATGTCATTTTTGTAGGTTGAAAGGTTACATAAATAAGTAAATGGGGAAAAACAAGTGGTAAGGAACACATGAGCGAGACATGGGGATTGGATGTGTGGGCCTGTCCTACTTTTGTTCAGAAGGCATCAATTTAACTATTTGCATACATGGATTTTTTTAATACTTGCTAGTTGTGAGGTAACTGTTGTTCTTCAATGTAGGGTATTATATTTGATCTAGATGACGACATGGTTGCGGATGATGACGACCGAGAGGCGTTACAGGATATAATAAACAATACCAAGTTAAGTGAAGGCTATCTGACTCTTGCTCGTGATATTGAAGTCATGGAACCCAAGTCTCCTGAAGATATCTACAAGGTTTGAACTTTTGATTTATTTATCAATGATACTGTGTTGGGTATGACTCTTAATGACTCCAAAGCATATGCTTATGTTTAGATGTTTTGGAGACAACCGCTCCACAATGTCTATTGTGGTGTTGCTCTTGAGGACTTCCATCCAATTAAATCATTAAGCTTTTCTGCTGATATGTGATTTCCTCATTGTTTATGGTTCTTCTTTGTGACTTTTTGGTAAAGTGCTCGTGATTTGCAAAGCAATATTGTAGAAATTAGGCAACTACTGCTTAAAATTCTGTTTCTCATCCAGAGCAGTGCAATTGTTCTATGTTGAGTCTTACAGTTAATGCAGTTTTAAATAAAGAGCTTGTATATTGTGATGACGGACAATAATAGTACATGGTCCTGAGTGTGTACCTCTCATACATTTGTGGAACAACCCTATCTTGGCTTTTGAGTTACAATGTACTTTGGTGGAGCTACTATGATTTCCCTGTTTGGAGGCTTTGGTGAAACAAGCAGTATCATCGAGTGGCTTTCTATGTATGCTTCTGCAATTATGATGCTTCCAATACATTCTGGCACCATCTAGGACTAGTCACTGCCAATAGATTATTTGTTGCGATAGTTTCCTTCCCTACTGGTTATTGCACGTGTACAGCGTATGTTAAATCCTTTACCGTGAATACATTTTTACGAGGTCTTGTTTGTGTGTGTGTTGATGTCGTGATACTGCTGGTAGCCTGTATGACTAGCTAGGTTGAAGGGAACGGCCATTGCATTGTTTTGTCTATAATGCACATGATTTTACAGAATTGAAGTTCTCTTCTTGGTACCTTACTCTCTAGGCATGCATTTTATGTTGAAGTGGATGTGTATATTGTTTTAAATTGTTTTCTCGTGTTTTCTTAGGCACACTTGCTTGATGGCCGTGCTAGTGCTGGTGCAAGTGTTGATTCAGCTAGACAAAACCTCGCTGCCACTTTTGTTAATGCTTTTGTAAATGCCGGCTTTGGTCAGGTAATGTGTTGCTGTATCCAGGAGAACTAATGTATGGGTGTTAGTTTCTATGCATCTAATTCTTATTTCTGCTGCAGGATAAGCTGATGACAGTACCATCAGACAATACTAGTACTGGTTCTTCGGCTAACTGGCTTTTCAAAAATAAAGAACATGGGAAAACGAGTGCTGCTGCAAGTCTTGTATGCATCTCTTTGTGTCCTGGATAATCTTTTATTATTCATTCAACCCATATGCTGGATTCTCATTGCCTTCTGTCATAACAGAGTATGATTTTACTGTGGGATGTTGACGCTGGACTGGCCCAAATTGACAAGTACTTCCACCTGAGTGACAGCCATGTCATTGCTGGTGCATTGTTAGGAGTTGGGATTGTGAACTGTGGTATCACCAATGATTGTGATCCTGTACGTGCCATTTACTGTTTTTCTTTTCACAAATATCTTGTGGTCTTGAGTTGTGTTCTATTCTTACTGAATTTTTTTTCTCAGGCGCTGGCACTTCTAGGTGATTATGTCGATAAAGAGGACCCATCCATTCGAATTGGGGCAATAATGGGCCTGGGAATTGCATATGCTGGTGCCCAAACTGATCTGGTAAGTAGCTTGCTTTATCATATATACATCCCTTCTGGTCACTGAAAGGCTAAACCAATAATTATTTGTGTCTTACTTCTTGTTAGGTTTAAAAAAAGCCTGTAAACTGTAAGCTTTGGACTCTTTTAAGTGGTCTTTTAGTTGATGTCTATTTGAATGAAAGCTCAATTTTTTCCACTTCTGTCAGGTACGAAGTAAACTGACTCGTGTTCTAAATGATGCCAAAGCTCCCCTTGACGTTATTGCATTCACTGCGATCTCTTTGGGCTTGGTATATGTGGGTTCCTGCAACGAGGAAGTTGCTCAGGCAATTATATTTGCTTTGATGGATCGAAGTGAGTCAGAGTTGGCAGACCCCCTTACTCGGCTTTTGCCTCTTGGCCTCGGTCTTCTATACCTTGGGAAGCAGGTAATTTGTCCTACTTGAGGCTTTTGCATAATTCATTATTGTTGTTCTATTTTGTCTGAGACCATATGTTTTTCTTTGCACACCAGGGATCTAATGATCTCCTTTTTTTACCCCCTGGATGGTGAATATCTAGCATTTGTTTATCATTTGGTGTGGCCAAAGATGCCATACAATGTGAAAATATTGAGTGAAAAGTTATGGGTTATTGTTCTAGTTTACCTGATTGTTTTTCATTCTGTCTTTGGTATTTAACAGGAAAGTGTGGAGGCAACAGCTGAAGTTTCTAAGACCTTTAATGAGAAGATTAAAAAATACTGTGATATGACGCTACTTTCATGTGCTTATGCAGGAACGGGGAATGTTCTCAAGGTATTCTCTCGAGGCTAATTGATTGTACCATTAATAAGATTTTGGTGTTTAATTGTTTAACATGAATTTCTCTTCCATGCATAAAGTAGCTGATGCTTTTCCCCATATAGGTTCAAAACCTTCTGGGTCATTGCTCACAACATCTTGACAAGGGTGAGACCCACCAGGGTCCTGCTGTGCTTGGGATTGCTATGGTAGCAATGGCTGAAGAATTGGGGCTTGAAATGGCAATTCGTTCGTTAGAGCATCTTTTACAGTATGGCGAGCAAAATATCCGTCGTGCTGTTCCTTTGGCTCTTGGTCTGCTTTGCATATCAAACCCTAAGGTATGTATCAATTTATATCTCGTTAAATTGATTGAAGCCTTCTATAAAACCAAATATGTACCTTTCCCTTTTGGAAACAAATCACTTACCATTGGATGGTATGATTTAAAAAGCCTTCTCATCAATCTCTTGACTGGCTTGAGTTGTGGTGGCTATTGAATTGCTTTTAAGTATTGGATGAGTAAATTATAGGACCCATATCACCGGAAGAAATTATAATAGGACCCATATCATTTGAATCACTAGACTCGTAGCTTTTCTTTAAAGCATGTTTTTATCTTCGTCATTGCTTTCTTCCTTGTGCTTGTAATGTGATGCTTTACTAAAATTACGGAAATTATATGACTTTGATTTTGCAAATAAGCTGTTCTATATTTTCAAACACTTGACTTTAGTTGAATAAGTTATATACCGTTGAATAAGTTGTTGCTGAGGTTCGTTTTTTTCTTGGCTCGTGCCTTGCTTGCTAATCTGTTAATTGGCACCTTTGTCAGGTAAATGTTATGGACACGTTAAGCAGACTTAGCCACGATACAGATTCAGAAGTAGCGATGGTAAGATATTAGAGCTGGTAATAAGATATTACAACTAGATTCATATCTGTTTTGTATTCTTATTATTGTTTTTGTAGTGCTTGACACTTGTTTATATATTTAATTGCTACAGGCTGCTGTAATCTCCTTAGGTTTGATAGGTGCGGGAACTAACAATGCTCGAATTGCTGGCATGCTTCGCAATCTTTCAAGCTATTACTACAAAGATGCCAGCCTTCTTTTCTGTGTAATGTTTCTGATGAATACTTCAGTTCACCTGTTTCTACATTATTTAACAGAGTTGAGAATAATCAAAGGCCCTTTGCCACTTTGTGCAGGTTCGAATTGCGCAAGGTCTTGTTCATTTGGGGAAGGGCTTATTAACTCTTAATCCATATCATTCGGAACGGTTCTTGCTATCCCCGTAAGTGATCCTTCCTCAGGGAAACCTTGCATGCCCTCCTCTTTTATTTTTTTTATTTTTTTTTTTTTATTTTTTTTTTTCTCTTAGTTGCATGCCCTCCTCAATCCTTCAGAACATGTTCTAATCCTTACTACTGTAACTGATCAATGCTAGAGTCAGTTCCAAGTGTCATCCCTTACCATTTGTTCCGTCATTCTTAAAACAATTTCTTCGCATCCTACAGGACAGCACTTGCAGGAATAGTAACCATGCTGCATGCATGCCTTGATATGAAAGCCATAATCTTGGGAAAGTATCATTATGTTCTGTACTTCCTTGTTTTGGCGATGCAGGTTGGTTATAGTTTGGTCCTCTCATTTTCTGCCTCATCAATTTTGGAGGACCCTTTAAAAGCGAAACAGCTTTCCCATTGCTTTTCTGATGGTCAATTATTTGTGTTGTGGCAGCCAAGAATGTTGATGACTGTGGATGAGAATCTAAAACCTCTTTCTGTACCTGTTCGGGTGGGCCAAGCTGTTGATGTTGTTGGCCAGGCAGGTCGTCCCAAGACCATTACTGGTTTCCAGACTCACTCGACCCCTGTTCTTTTGGCTGCTGGTGATAGAGCAGAATTGGCTACTGAGAAGTAAGCATCTCCTTCAAATTGACTTTTTTGTTTTTCACAGACAAAAGAAGAGAGGTGGCTCTATAACCTTTCTGCTATTTAAATTGTGTGCTAACAGTTAGACCTTTTATGTAGATACATTCCGCTATCCCCCATTCTTGAAGGCTTTGTAATCTTGAAAGAGAACCCAGACTACAGAGAAGAAAATTAGAGTTTTCTTGGAGAAGTGCATGAGATCTGAGAAGAACCTTAATGGTTGACCTGTGAGGGACTTGGAAACCAGATCATTGGCGCGGTTGGTGATATTTGCCAGTATTTGTTGAAATAGCGCATCACCTGTTTGCCATAGAAACTAGTCTTTTAGAATTAGCACAGGCGTATTAATGTTTAAAAAAACAAAAAAGGAAAAATGTTTCTGATTTTTGGGTTCCCTTTTTGGTTGACAGAAGTTTCTTACTGAACTGAGATACGTGTGATCCCTTGTCATTTTCAGTTACCTTTTAGGATGAAGGTTATGGAAACTTTCTCATGATCGTTTCCAAGGATGGCCGTGGTCTTAAGAGCATCAGATCAGTTCCAATCTCGCTAGTCATCAATTATCAAAATTCTTGTACCATGTATGCTCAAGTGGAATGTTTATACACTTTGTTCTTTTTTTTTTTTTCTCATTTGGAATGAAGTTGAGTGAATTCCTTTGGATTTTTTCTTTCTATTGGGGGATAAACCCCAGCCATGACAGTATTTGTAATAATCTTACCTTTGTTATTTGATAACATGCTTAGAGCATTCCTAGCAGGTTTTTTATTCTAACATTTTGGTTAGAATAAAGAACCAATTTAACAAAAAAAAGTAAAAAAACATCCCATAGCAGCTTATCTATTCTAACAAATTTTAACATGTGAACAATAATTTTTTATTTTTGAGAACTGTTATTCATTTCACTATTTTAAAATATTAATATTTTTTATTTTATTTTTTTCCTCCAGCTCTCACGTTCTCTTTCTCTTTCTTTGTTTCTTTTCTTTCTCCAAGATAGATACAATAAAATGAATATTTAAAAATATAAATGTTAGAAAAATAATAAAATAATATTTAAATAGAATAGTAAAAATAGATGGTTAAAATAGAGAAATTGTTGGGGGTGTTTTTAAAAAGTTGATAGTTAAAATAGAGAAGTGTGTTTTTTTTATTAAAGTAGAGAGCTAAATTTGAATAAGCTGTTAGGAATGCTTTTACATATACCAACCAAATGACCAGTATTTTTACGAACAAGTCTCGAGAACAAGTCTCAAGATCAGGAAGTTTCCTTGAAAAAGAGTGAAATTCTTTACTCTATTTTTTGGTTCTTGACATTTTACACTTTAATTTATTATTTTTATAACATTGTACTTACTAATTATTAATTTTAAATGTATGATTATTTTATAAGGGTAAAATTATAATTTTAAAGGTTAAAATATATATTTTTATTCAAATAAAAATTTTAATAGAAGTGCAAAGTGTTTAAAATTATTAGTTGGTAGGTGTAAACTAATAAAAAAAATAGATATGAGTGTAAAGTGTATTATATGACGTTTGATAAATTAAAATTTTATCATAATTACAGGAATTTTTCTTTTTTTGCTTTTTCACAATTTTTTTATTTATTTTTTCACTCATTTTTTTACTTTTTTATTAATTTTTTCATTTTCTCTTTAACTTTTTACTAACTTTTAAAATTTTACTCTAAAATTTTGTTTCCAAACGTCATATAAGATTTATAAAGTTAAGAGGATGTCAAGTATATATATATATATATATATATATATTTATTTATTTATTTATTATTATTATTATTTTTTATGTTTCAGAATTCAAATGAGTCCTTCAAACAACAGACTCAGAAACGGAAAACAATCCTCGGTTGAAGATGAACCCGAACAACAGCTCAAATGAAGTAGAGCATTCGCGTTTAACAATGGCTCCAAACAATTGATTCCCCACATAAACCAGTAACCACAACGGCCCGTCACCGATCAATGTCCCACTGGATGTTCTATAGCGGCCAATATTTTGGAAGCTGGACATGCTCAAAAGATGCTCTAAAGCTTTGACCATTCGACTCGTCCGCCGAGTTAAACGGTTTCCCGCTAAAGAAATATTCTTGGTCATCTCAACGGATTCAGAAGCCACACATTTTTTTGGATCACCATTGAGCACTCGGAGGAAGGTGTTTCCGTAATGGATGAGTCCGAACATACCGGATTTGGTGGCCGAAATGTTGTGCGATTGGAGGACCAGAGAATAATTTTCGTGCTTTTGTATTGAAGAAACATTAAATACTCACTCTTTTCTTGACATGTAAGTGGAGCAAAATCGACATTAATGGCTATTGAACACCACATCACACCGCATCAAAGTCAAAACATCTACAAAAAAACCGATAGGGAATCTGAATTCATGGCAAGGGACAAAAATGTGTGTTCCTGTAACATATATTTGTCTTTCAAAATTGTAATCAACTAAGACAGCTATTTTAAGAGTATACATTCCCTTGTAGTCAACACTATTCCATATATAGGATTTCTATATCTCGTAACTTAAATCTATTATAAGATCTTATAGAATTTTAAAAGGCTTAATTACTTGTCTGTGTGGTATTTTTTTTTTATCTCAAATTGGTCCCTGTATTTTTTTTTATAAATTAAGTCTTATGAAATTATTTTAGTTTGTGTTGATGATCATTCCATTAACTCGAGTGCACTTCAGGATGGAAAAAGTTATACGTGACTAACAGGAATACTTCAGGACCAATGCCGACTTCCACATGTCATCTCTCTAAAACTCTATATGATCTAGCGCCCTAAAACTCTAGCATGTAGTTTGCCACATTAGACAAAATAGCCGAGCTGGCAATTTATTTGATTTGGCTATTGAGAGATAACATGTCGAAGTCGACAATTGGTCCGGATGTGTCCTGATTAACGATGTAAGACTTTTTTTTTTTATCTTGAAGTAAACTAGAGCTAATGGAAGGACCAACACAAACTAACAAATTAATAGTCTAATCCTATTTGGTGGTGTATATTAATAAATTTTGATACTTTGAAGACTTCATGTGACAAACTTATTAGTTCTGACCCTAAAGTGATATTGATACTGTAGTTTAGGAGCACAAAATAACTTTTCTCCACCAGTATGATAACGAGGAGGTCCAATCTGCAACATGATCGTCACATCTATAGTTTTGACTTGTGTTTTGTGGAAACAATAAACTCACATCACAGGCCCCTGTTGATACTCAACTTGCTGGCCCGATTATTCGTCCCTTTCAGGCTTGTAAGCTATTTAAAGCAGCTCGTCAAGAGGTCGCGGGTTGCTCTCGGAACAGCCATGAGCTGCAATCCACACCAATCACAGAAGAGGCCGAGGAGGTGGGCCGTTTCATGCCCCCACATTCTCCATGAGGATTATGGCATGGAACTACTGTGGGCTAGCTCGCCCTGTGGTACAGAGATATCTTAGAGCCTTTTTGATAAATCACCAACCGGACATGTTGCTAAAATTGAGATCAGTTCTTCATCCAATATGGACCTAGAAAACCTTCATCCTCTCTTTTGGGGTATCCTCTTTTGTTGTTTCTCCCCTCTGCTGGTTTGAGCAGAGGACTTTGGTAGCATGGCATGGTGGTTTTAAAGTGGATTTAATTTCGTCAAATTCTAATATAACTAACCTTTTGATATATGTTGATGACGCTATTCACTTTTTTCTATCGTTAATTTATTGCCTAAACAAATGGTTCGAAAAATCCTCCTTTTGGCGCATAGTGGATCAGACTCTTGCAAACCTAAACAGGCCGTGGGCTGCTCTCGGTGATTTTAATGCAATTCTCCCAAGTGCGGAAAAGAGAGGTGGGCATTGCTTCACATCTTCTTCATCCAATGGACTACGAAATCTAATGGCAAGTCGTGGGTTGGTGGACTTGGAGCATGTGGGTCTACCGTTCACTTGATCCAATAACTGAGGGGGAAGGCTGCAATAAGCGAACGTCTTGAATGATGTAATGTGAATTCAAATTGGCGACTATTTTTCACGGAAGCTCGTCTTTTCCACCTCTCAAGAATCACTGTTTGATCCTACTTGATACGAATGGCTCCAAAAATTCTTTTCCCATATCATTTCGGTTTGAAGAATTTTGGTTAACGGATGATGCGTGTGCCAATGTGATCGCAAAGGCATAGAACATGATTGTCTATGGAAATCATGCTTCCTATCTTGCAAAGAAACTTATGATGGTTAACCAAGCCCTCAAGGAGTGGAACAAGTCCTCTTTTGGTTTAATTCCTCACAAATAGTTGTTTTCACCAACCGGTTAAACGACCTACACCTCCAATTCCAAAATGAAGAAGTGTTCGACAAAGAGTAAGTGTTATAGAATGAATTGCAGGTGCGCTACATACAAGAGGAAATTTATTGGCATCAAAAATCTCTTGCGAAATGGCTGACACAATGAGATTTAAATACTAGGGCATGTTCGTTTTCAAAATTATTCTGGAATACAAATGTATTCAACAAAATTTGCAAAACGAACATCCAAAATCTTAAAAATTTATATACAAATACCAATACATTTTACACAATCTCCAACAACTTTTCACACAAACTCTTAGACCTTTAAAAAAAAAAAATTATAATAAATCTTCTCTCTCTATATTTTTTTCACCTAACTCCAATATTTTTTATTAAACAATTACATCAAATCATCTCTCTCTACACATTTTTACAATCTCCAACAAAAATTAAATATCTTTAAAACTTTTCATTAACCTTTACAAAAAAATCCTATAAAACTCTAATTTATACAAATATTCACAATTCTACCAAAATCTTACAGTTTTTTAGAAAATGAACACCCCCTAGATTCTATTATCTTACCACGATTATTCAGCGCCAAAGAAACCATATTGATGCAATCAAGAACGAGAAGGGTCAGTGGTTAACTACCCGTTAGCTCATCAATAAGCATTTCATCTCCCACTTGCAGAATATTTTTACCTCAGCACCACTCAGCATATTACTACTCAGCATAATAACCGATCCCATGAATGACATCGTTCAAAAAATTCAAGATTGAATGACAGGCTAGAAAATGAAAGCATTGTCATAAGCTGGTGCACCATGTTGATAAAATTTGTTTTGGTAGCAAATTCGTCTTATTCCCTGGCAAACTTTGTTCTCCCAAATAACACTTGCTCTAAAATCGACTCAAGCTTTATGAGGTTTTGATAGGGGCTGCCACTCGAGAAAAAACATTTCCTTGCAACCAAGGCATGGAACTCCATCTGCAAACTGAAAGATTGGGGAGGGCTGAGCATCCGTCGCTCGGTGGATGACAACCTTAAGGCAGTATCAAAACTCGGATCGCAAATTCTCGAGAATGGAAACAAACTCTAGGTGCAAGCATTGTCAAGAAAATACCTTCGACATGCAAACTTCTTGGAGGTAGTGCCTAAGGCTCGAAACTCTATACTATGGAAGGGCATCTTGAAGATGAGGCCACTTTTATCCAAGGGAGTGCGTTATAGAGTCGCATATGGGGCTAGAATTAAAATTTGGTCTTTCCCGTGGGTCCTTTTGCTACCAAACTCCAAACCTATGTCGATTACACTAGATGCGCCCTAAGCAACAACATTGAGGGTCAAAGATTTTCTTCTTTGATGGCTTTTAGTCAACATCAATATTTTGATGATAACACTAGAAGTAATTGAAATGATAAGTAAATAAGATCCATTATGAGCACGGAACGAACAATGATTTTTGAAGAAGATTTTGACGTTACATGTGTTTTTGTTGTTAATCTATACATAAATGCTTGCTATAATTATGTTATTTCAGTTATGATGATTTAAGTTAATTAGATCTAAGGTTTTTGGCATGAAAACGTCACAGGAATAGAGAAAAATTTATAGTTTTAAGGTGAAAACCCTTACTGTCCAAAAAGTCCCCATGAAATCTGTGGATTTTTTGCATGAAAATTGGTAGACCTGTAGTTTAGGGTCACAGTAGGTCCCAATAAAAAATTTCAGCTCAATTGGAGGTCGAGAAAGGTCGAAAATGCTTCTGGAGGTCTCTAAGGGCAATTTCGATATTTCACACAATTCATTAGGGTAAAAAGGTCCAAAAGAGAAAAATAACTTTAAGAATGTGTAGAGAATGAAAAATAAATGAGGAAGACCAAATTTGAGTCTAAACCGAGTATAATTAAGGGCTCAAATCACAAAGCCCGTTTAGCGGCCTAAATGAACTTTAACCTCGTTAACCCTAAACAAGCCTAGAACACTTTGAAACTTTAGGAATAGGCCTAGTAGGGTCTAAGAAGGCCCAATAAGTCTTCATTTGAAGACTTAGGGCAAATTTAACATTTAATAAAATGCAAGCATAAGATTTTAGTCCAATAAATTAGAATTAGTATGTACTAATATTTCTTTTCTTTTTTAATGTCCTAATATAGGTCAAATGCATTTTTATGCTATATCTTTTCATTTTAAATGTGCAAGTGCATATATGGATTTTATTGATCGACCTTTGCGAATTGTATATTTGTTATGTGTATGACATGCCATGCCATGTTGCATAATCATCTCATGGGAATGGGAAATGCTGTCTTGACTGGAAAGAAACCTATACCCAGAGGTGGTCCTGAAATTGGGTGACGGTACCGTTTACAGTGGGATAGTGCAAGCCACCACTTGAAGGATAGTGGTTGGTATCCCCAGGCGATGAAACAATGCATGCCTAATCGGGTCCTTGTGCCAGGGCACGGGACAGTCCCAGAGGAGAAGAAGGACGCACAACTCAGACTCTAGGGGTTAAATAGAGCGCAGTAAGGACACCTTTACCAGACCAGAAAAAAAAGAAGAAAAAAAGTAAAATGACTGGGAAACGGATGCATCATTCTGCATTACATCGCTCATATATCATTATTTTGTTTATTGTGAGTTTACTTCAGTGTTGATTATTCATTGCTTTATTTTCTTCTGTTTTATATTCTTTTGTATCATGTTCCCCTTTCCCCCCTTACTGAGTCAGTAGGACTCACCCTATTTTATTTGTTTATTATTTTTTGTATGTACTGTTGTGGACATCGAACCTGACAAATGAAGACGTTTATGAGTGAGCAAATTTTGGACATTAACCCATACATTTTAGTAGTTAAGATATGGATTTACGTCACGGATACATTAGAGGTATACGTAGGGTACAAGCTCCAATGGTACCTTAAAGGTTCACCTATGTCTCCACTTCCCTGTGTATAGGACTTTGTGCTGGTCGATGTCAACTCGGCCCTCTTGCACATAGTCCCTTCTCCATCAGCCTCGCCGGCAGAGGGTATTGGAAAAAACGAGATTATCGACCTAACCTCCGACACTGAGCCAGAGGAAGAGTAGACTTCAGTGGTGGTCACCTTTTTGTTTTAGTTGGTTAGTTAGTTGTTTCACGGATGTTGTAATACGGAAAGCTTTAGTCAACTTCTGCTTTTGTATTTATCTTCTCTTTACTTTTGTATTCCTCTTGAATAACTTTTTTTGTAAAAGAGAAACTCCGTGATCTTAGTGAAACCATGTATTTACTTTTTCTAAGATTTTTCTTGTTCCATTTCTCTTATGATGCAACATTTTATTTTCTTTACTTTCATTTCATTCCTAAAACTTCCAAGTTATTTTTTTTTCTAACTTCGTTTCTTTAATTATTTCATTTTTATTCTCGTTACTATTTCTAACTCCTAGGATTATTTCAAATGTTGCATTTTCGTTAAATTTCTAAAAATATTATTTTTCTTATCTTAATAAACTTCTAATTTCAAAACAATTTTCAATTAACCGTTTTTGCTAAACCTTTTTCAAAGCCAAACATTAGGACTTTATAGGACCAATTCGTGTCGTAATCCTTGCTTGTGTGCATATCATCTCTATAGGTGAGCATAGGGGATATGTACTGGCACGGGGTGTGATATCATCAAAATTGGATTTTCAAAAAGATCAAAATCGTATTTTTCAATGAATCGGCTGATGGCTTTAATGTAAAGGTTGACCGGTTGGTGAACCGGTCAATTGATCGACCGTATGGTGAAGTGGGCAATCGACTATTATTTTTAAAAAGACTCGTTCTGAATTTTTAACCGTTGGGGTAATAGTAACCTACAGCAATCGACCGGTCAACATAAATCGGATGATGTAAGTGGTCGACCAGTCCAATGATATTTTTGACAGATCGACCCCAAACGGCTCGAAACAACTAGTTTCTTATAAGGCCTATTTAAGATTGTCCCAAAGCCTCACAAATGCTGTTGAACGACCATTTATCATTTACTAATATCATGAGTGATAAAAAAAAAACCTTTAGAATATTACTTCTCACATCATTCACACATAATCAACATTTTCATATCCTTGTTATTGTATGAAGCCTAAGAGACATAAATTTTCATTGTAATATCCACTCCATCAAAGAAGTCTATTTAAGAAATTTCATTCATTCATATACATCTTTAGTTTTCTTTCGGTGAGGTTTGTTTATCGAAAGAAGGAGTTTAGAGAGGTTTGTTCTCAAACTCGTTCTTGAAGCTTGAAGAAGTGTTTATCAAACTCAAGTGTAAAGAAACATTTTCCTTGGTTGAAGGAAGTTTAGTGGAGAAACCTCAAGGCTCGGTAAAGAGCTTAAAGGATGGACGTAGGCGGGTTTACCGAACTACCTAAAAACTTGTATTTGCTTCTCTTCCCTTATCTCTTTACTTTGTGCTATTATTTTCTTGATTAAATATAAATTGTATCTTTGAAATTGCATATCCATTAATTAGGATCAATCTTTTATTACAATTGATACTCTTTGTAGAACTTGTAGCTAGCAAACACATCTTTGAGGGTTAGTTTGAAAAAGTTTTGAAACCCAATCCATCCCCCGTGGGTTGCTTTAATCCTAGGGTTTATGGTGTGCTGTTGTAGGTAGCCAAATTAATAAAACCTATACTCCTAAAAATACATGTAGTGGTGTGAGTAAGGATCGTTCCCACGGGGAGTATCTAGCCTAGTTTTATGCTACATGGACAAGGATTGGGGGGATTTAAGTATAACAATTTTTTTTTTAAGAATAACAACTAAGGAACAAATCAAATTAAAGTATCGAAATTAATCAAAAGAACAAACCTTGGTCTAAGTCAACATCTACCATCGAAATTTTACAACTAATCATCGATGCAAGCATATATCAATTCACACTTTGAATATTCACCGCTGGAACTATTTTCCTATCTCTCCTTAGTCACAGTTAATTAGAAAACAAGCGATCTAATTAACCCTAACTACTAAACAATCCAAGACAAGCGCTAAAGGCTTAATTGAGTAGCAGTCTTAAGAATTAGAGAGATCGATGAAGCTAAACAACACAAGCACAAACGGTTGCATTTAATTTAGTCGGTCGATCTTTTTAAGATCTAATAATTTCTGACGTAGCAAATCATTAAATCTTAGTTGCTTCACAAATTAGAGGGATCAAACAATTACGGATTTGATATCTAACCCAGCATTAGATTGCAACAAATAATAAACTAGTAGGCCTCCTAGTTATTAAACGAGACAATCATGAAAATAGGCACAGAAGAACATCCAATACTCAAAGTATAAATTGTACAATGAAAATAAATTAGATCTCACAGTTTTACTGATTCCGAGGCTTATGTTTCCCTTCGACCAAGTATAAAAGTTTAGTCACGTACAACCATGATCAGTGGCGGATCCACTGGGGGGCACCCGGGGCGGCAGCCCCTCTTAATTCTGAAAAATTAAAGAATTTTTTTTTACATGTATTTGCCTGTAGCGGGCCAAGCCCGCCCCCTTCTTAAGCCTAGCCCTTTTTTTAAAAAAATTATCAGGGGTGAAACAACGTCGTTTCACCCTTTTGTTTTTTTTTAAAAAAATTATGTTTCTTCTCCCTCCTCGAGCGTCTCTCTCAAGTCTCAATTAAATTAACTAATTGTTTTATAATTTGCATGTTTGTTAATTTGTATTAATTTTCCCTTGTTGTGCCGATCCATATGGATATTAATTGGAGTTTTGGAGAATTTTGGGTATTGTTGATTTTATCCGTTCGGGGAAGGGGAAATTTGGCAAGTTTGGTTAATTCTTCACTTTTGAAGTTAGTCTTGTTCGCTTTGGATGCCTAGGTACTAGTCAGATTTTTTAAAATTATCTGTTTGATTGTATTTATATTGCTGCTTCGGACTATATCAAGGCATATTTTATTGAAGTTGATTTTAGTGACAGTTAAAGAAATAGTAACATTTTCATTCTCATCAGCATTTAAAACAACACAAAAGATATTGTTGTGCATACCCAAATTGACATGGACATCATCATCCACCTTGACATAGAAGTCAGAATCCCATTAAGCAACCGCAGTGGCAAACAAAGTTTTTGTTTTCGCAGACAACTCATGATGCCCTTCAACGTGCTCCTGCAAGATAATTGCACATATTGAAAGTTAGATAATCATTTCCTAGAAGGGTGTCTTGAATATTCATATAAAAATAAGGCTTTATGTGCACTTCTTTCCAGCCTATGAAAGTCTTTATGCTGAGCATCTTCTGAATTAATAGCACGATCTAAGATGCTGTTGGATGTTGCACTGAACCAAGCATGTAAACTTGATATAAATATGAATGGTTGTCACTTTTTTTGCTAAAGCAAAACTTAATGCAAAACTATAGTTTCTTGTACTTAATGTTATAGGAATTTTTTCTACCTAATAAGATAAATTTGAAATTGAAAAAAAGGAATTGAAGTATTTCTAAAAACTCTAGTTTCTTCTAGAGTGGTGGCTTAAGTGTCGTTGCTATGTTATTTTTTCAAGTTAATTTTGAAGCTCAAATTTTGCTTGGTGGTGGGCTTATTCAGGTAAGTTGTATCCTAAAACCCTACTAGAAATTTAGAAAATGATCCAGTGGATTGTTGGTTGATGTTGGAAGGTGGTTTTTGTGAATTATTGGAGATTTGAGGTCAGGGCTTATGTTGGTTTTGCTGGTTTTTGTGAATTATTGGAGATTGGAGGTCAGGGCTTATGTTAGTTCTGTTGGTTTTTGAGAAGTTGTTAAAATTGAAATTGAATTTGTGAATTGTTCATTTATATGTTGATTACTTGATATATTGAATATGATGGTAACCTAGTAGACATGTAAATGTTGTGTATTTGAAGAGATTTGAGCATTGGTGTCTAAAGTTCATTTTCGTTTCGTTTTGTTTTGTTTAGATAATGGATAAGTTTTTGATAAAAAAGTCAGTCATCGTGGAGTCGTCTAGTACTCCTACTTCTGATGCGAATACTAGTTCGAAAAGACCTCGTCTTTTATTTAGTCCAGATGATATTGTTGCTGACCCAGGGTTACGTAAACCCATTGAAGAATATGATGTTGGGATTATTGATCAAGTTCGTAGGGAGTACTTGATCAAAAGTCCTTGTCAACCGCTTGGCCATGATTTTTCCAAGAAGTAATATGGGAAAACAACGAGGGTTTTAGGGGGGTTATGGTTCAAAAATTATCAGTGGTTGGAATACAGTGTATCAAAGGATGCAGCTTATTGCTTGTGGTGTTATCTGTTTAGGCAAACTAAAGGAGTAAGATTCGGGGGGAGGTGTTTGCATCTATGGGGTTTAGCAACTAGAAAAAGCAATGGAAGTTTTTGCTGAACATGTTGGTGCATGTAATAGTGCTCACAATTATGCGAGAGGACAATGTGATGTACTTGGAAATCAGCGTCAAAGTTTGCCGTACATGTTATCTGCACACGGGAGGAGTTAGAGGAGTCTTATCGCATTCGTTTGACAGCAGTTTTAGATTGTATTCGTTATCTTTTGGGGCAAGGATTAGCTTTTTGTGGTCATGACGAGTTTGAGAGTTCAATAAGGAAGGGCAATTTTCTTGAGCTTTTAGAATGGTACAGCTTACTTAAGAAAAAAGTTCGTAAGACAACTCGTCTTAATGCTCTTGGAAACAACCAAATGACTTCTCCAAAAACTCAAAAGGAATTGGTGAGTGCTGCTGCAGCGGAGACCACACTTGCCATCATTAAAGATATTGGAGACAGATTTTTTTCTCTTATGGTTGATGAGTCTCGAGATAATTCAGTGAATGAGCAAATGACAGTGGTTTTGAGATATGTGAACAAACATGGACAGGTGATAGAAAGGTTTCTTAGTGTGGAACATGTTACCGACACTTGCTCCAATCTTTGAAAAATGCTATAGAAAAATTATTTGCAAGACACGGGTTATCAATATCCAGATTGAGAGGTCAAGGGTATGATGGGGCATCAAACATGCAAGGTGAGTTTAATGGGTTAAAGTCGTTCATTTTGAGGGACAATCCTTCTGCTACCTATATCCATTGTTTTGCTCACCAACTTCAATTGGCTTTTGTGTCTATTGCAAAAGATAACTTGGAAGTTTGTGATTTTTTTAATTACACTTCTATTATTGTGAATATGGTTGGAGCTTCTTGTAAAAGGAAAGATGCTCTTCGTCAAAGTCAACATGAGAAGATATTGGAGCAGTTGGACAAGGGAGATATTTCTAGTGGAAGTGGCAGAAATCAAGAAACTAGTCCCACACGACCAGGGAATACTCGTTGGGGTTCACATCACACTAAAATAAATCCGTGTCTTCACTATGTGGTTAGCAGTGTTGGATGTGCTTGAAAATGTAAAAGAGGATGGCACTTGCAAGGAACAAAAATCCATGGCTAAGAGTATGATGAATAAGATGCAAAGCTTCGAGTTTGTATTCAATATGCATTTGTTGAATAATATAATGGGAATTACGAATGAATTGTCACAGGTAATCACAAACACTACTAATTTTTATTCAAAAGTATTCACTATGCATTTGTTGATAAATATAATGAGAATTACAAATGAATTGTCACAGGCCTTACAGCGAAAGGATCAAAATATTGTTAATGCTATGAGTTTGGTGGGAGTTGTGAAGCGTCAGTTGCAGGCTTTGAGAGAGATGGAATGAGATGCTTTTTTGGAAGAAGTCAAAAATTTTTGTGTGAATAATTATATCACTGTGCCTAAATGGAAGACATTATACCAACTCACAGTCGGCCGAGTCGCGGAGGGCAAACAATTACTTATTTGCATTATTTTCGTGTGGAAGTGTTTTGTCAAGTTATTCATTTGATCGCTCAAAAAATAGATCGTTGTTTCACAGAAGTAAGTACAGAGCTACTTCTTTGTATAGCATGTCTTGATCCAAGAAACTCATTCTCAGCATTTGATCATGCTAAGTTACTTCGTCTTGCTGAGTTTTATCCAGAAGATTTCTCAGCAGCTGATTGTATGATTCTTAGAAATCAACTTCTTACCTACATTGATGACGTCAGAAGTACTTATGCTTTTTCTGGGCTTAAAGATATTGGAGGTCTTACTGTGAAGATGGTTGAGACAAGAAAACATTTTTTATATCAATTTGTTTATCTCCTTATTGAGTTGACATTAGTCTTACCAGATGCGACTGTAACTGTTGAGAGAGTGTTTTTTGTAATGAAGATTATCAAGACTGACTTGCGTAATAAGATGAATGATAGCATGATAGTATACATCGAGAGAGAAATTTTTGAAACTATTGAGAACGAAGCCATTTTGCAACATTTTCAGAAGATGTAGTCTCGTAGGATTCAATTGCCACCTCTCAGTCTCAGCAAATAGTACAGTACATGTATTTCAATATTTTTAGTCTTTAATTTTTGATATTTTAACTCTAAGACACTTTTGCATTAAGTAAGAAAAAATTTTGAGATGTTATTTCGCCTTAGAAATTTGCCCCCCCTTAACTAAAATCATGGTTTCGCCACTGGGCATGATGACAACTCGAAGGAGAAGTTAGAAGAGAGGGGAGAGAGAGGCGGCTGGTTCAGAAGTTTGATAGCTCCATTCCGTTCAACCTCAGTGTTGCAACCCTAGCAAATTTCGCCAATATACTCTAAAACTATAACAATCCAAATCTGACTATTTAAGGAAAATATATTAAAATAAAATAGAGATCTAATAAAACTAGGAAAGTGGCGTCTCCTCTAGAATTTTCGTGCACCAGGTCTGAAAACTTCCCAAAATAAACAGGTCAGATCCGCATATTAGAATTGCAATCTACGGAATGTTCTAGAACGTCAATAGTGCGGGTGACGCAATTTCAAGCCTGATTTTTTCCTTCATGCAGCTAGTATCTCTCAAAACTCAAAACATGAAAGTTGTAAATATTTTTCTTGGCATTCCATAGCATCTTGAATCATCTCAATCAGAGCTTGGATGAGAGAGTTATGTCCTGATTACGAAGCGATATCGAAACTGTCCAAAATCGCCCAATTAACTTTGTTTTGCACTTAACGCCTCCATTTGTATCCTAAATCAAAACATAAGAATAATGAGTATATTTAGGCACCAAATAAGAATAAAAGACTAAACATTAAGGGAGAAAAATATGATATTTTGCATTCTCATCAGTTTACATTCTTGAGAATCCACACAGATGGAACCTGCTCCTGCAACACCAATGTTTTGACACTCTCTGTGTGTAGCATATCAGAAGAATTAGAGTTGGTAATGATGCACAAGACTCGGTGATATGGAAGCTTTCTCCATCAGGACAATACTATCTAAAATCTGGATACCTGTTATCCGTCCGAACCTTTTGTCCAAGATGGAATGGGCTCGTTTATGAAAACTATGCATCCATGATCGGCTCAAGACAGTTTGGAATATTCTACCAACTCTCAACAAAAAAAAAAAAAAAAAAAACTTCATTTTTGGTAGTTATTCTGCCAGCATTGTTAGGATGTAAACTTTTGAAATTGAACAGCTTTCTTTAAGAATTTTATATTAGAGAAACTTGTTTTAATAATACGCTATGCCGAAGTTGATTTCTATATAATAGGGGCGTAAACAGCCTCTTTCAGTTCGGTGGGAGGTCATCGTCGATCACTCAACCGAAGGGGCTAGTTTTCTTTTTGTTTTGGCCGACCCCAAACCGATTATAGGGGAAAAACCAATAAAGTATCAAGAAAAGTGGCTATTGATTAAAATTTGGAGTTGTTTGTCAAAACAAAAATCGCAGGAAGGTTTTGTTGTTAATTTTTCTTTTGCTTTTCGAGTTTCAAATAATCCAAAAGGCTTTTATTAGATTGAATTTTGTTTTCAGCCCCTCTCTAAAAGTTTTTTTGGCTCTACACCCCAAAACAAGCGAGATTCGGGATGAGATACAAAAGACTTTTGTTAGATTAAACATTTCCTTTGTTTTCGGCTACTCTCCAAAAGCTTACTGGGCTGTGCAGCAAAAAACAGGCGAGATTCGGGATGAGATACATACGACCGAATCGACCTAAGCCCCATATATGGGGATTTAGCTACATTCTCTGTATAGGAAATAACCCTATTAGGGTTTTTCTTGCAAACCGATTCAGCTCACTCCCTCCATCTATGTTGAAACTTAATTTTTTTTTATGATTTTATGAAACTTTTCTATTGCAGAATTGTACTCCGATATTTATAGAACAAAAGTTGTGTGTGTGCTTACCATGTTACATCTAAGAAGGATATTATAAACTTGTGTGATCTTTTACCATATTAAATTTGGATTAGAATCCTTTTTAATTTGTTATTCGGATTAGATAGTTCAATTTGGAGAGAGAATTATGTAAACTCTATAATATTCAATGTTGTCCGTATTAATTACTGAAAAATGTGTCTCTTTTTTCAAAATGAACCATCAAACCTAGACAATAAATTAGAAAAGATCGTGAGCTATGTTAGCTATGCATAGGTTAAACTATAACAATCTCAAAGAAGATCTTTTGTTTTTTTTAGTACGTGATTAGTAGATAATATTGGTATGAGGTCTTTTTATTTATTTTTTACTTAATTACTATTAAAGTTCCTGTGATATTATGTTTTTACAAAATAGTCCCCAAGATATAAAATTGAATAAAAATGTCCTTTTGGTTCAATATTGAAACAAATTAGTCCTTTTGTTTGTTAGTCTGTTAGTTCGTTAATGGTTGTAGCCCACTTATGTCATGTCACCTCCATACACATTAATTCAATATTGTGTGTATTTAATACATCTCAATACCCTTTATATAATAATAAGGTCATACATGAAATTAAAAAGAAGGGGCAATCTCAATACCCTTTATGCCCATTGCCCTGTTAGTTTTCAAAATCATCAAAGTACGCTCTTCGTCCAAATCAACTATTAAGTTAGATGGAAAAATGTGAGAAATGACTGAAATGTCCTCCGTCCAATTTTTGATAATTTTTAGAGGGTATTACGGTCATTTTTCACATTTTTCCGTCTGACTTAATAACTGATTTGGACGAAAGACGCACTTTGATGATTTTGGAAATTTAGAGGGCGTAAAAATCCGTTTTAATAATTAGGGAGGAGACATTGATTTTTATTATAGTTAATGGACAAACTATGAAATTACTTCTAAAAAAAATTAAAAGAGTATGGCAGGAAAACCAAGCAGCGGGAAAAATCAAGAGGTTTAATGGTATTTATAATAATCCATCGTTATAAGATTAATGGTCACCGATAATTCTCAATAATTATAAAATTAGTAACAAAAGACTCATTTATCTCAATATTGAACCACTAGGACGTTTTTGTTCAATTTTGTTCCTCGTGACTATTTCGTTAAAAACTCAGAACTTGACAATAATTACACCCTGATTTTTCGCTGCTCTCCAAAACCCTTTCCGGTTGGTGCTGGACCGCTGGCCAAAACAAGAGAGATTTGGGTTCGGATATACCAACCCAACATATAATAGGGTTTTGGCTACGCTAAAACCTCTTGGGGGGTTTTCTCTGCACTCCCGCTCTCTCGCGCTCCCTTCGTCCCTCCCTCTCTCTGGCTCTTTTGCCCACACACAATGAAGGTCAAAGTAATTTCACGCTCCACAGACGAGTTCACACGAGAACGGAGCAACGATCTCCAGGTCGCAATAAAACTTTTCGTTCTCCGAATTCAAAATATGCTCTTCCATCCCTCTCTCTGTAAAAATATAATTGTTTACATTAAATTTGTTCAGAGAGTGTTCCGGAACTATGACCCGAACCTTCGGCCCCAAGAAAAGGCTGTGGAGTACGTCCGAGCTCTTAACGCTGCCAAATTAGACAAGGTGGCTTGAAATCCCGCTCAAATGTTTTCCTTTGTGTTGCAAATTGGCTATTGGGGTGGTTACTTTGCTTGCCTTGCTTTCTGTGTATGCACCGGTGAACGCAGTTATTTTGGTTTTTGGTCACATTGTATCAAATTCTTTTCGTTTTTGAATGAGTATTCGGCATTTCATATGTTGAGTAGGATCTTTTTTTTCTCTGGTTAATGGGTTTTCTGAGGCGTCTGTAGATTTTTGCAAGGCCGTTTCTTGGAGCAATGGATGGACATATGGATGCAATTTCATGTATGGCGAAGAATCCCAATCATTTGAAAGGAATATTTTCCGGTTCAATGGATGGAGGTAGTTCACAGTGGTTATTTTGTTGTTAAGCTGATATTTGTAATTTTGATGACTTCGGTTTTGCTGTTTTTAATAATGCAACTTTATATATCTGCCCTCCCTACCCTGCTGCCCCCGCATGGTTGCATATATGTGCTCTGCTATCTCAGTAGGTCTTGTTTTTCCTGATATCGTGTGGAAGGCGCAGGACTAATTTTACATGCAATTGTCTTAAGGATTATTTAAAATTTGGGCAACTTTAAAAAGTCCAGAATATATACATTGGCCTTTTAATTTCTTTCTATGCTATAGTCTTCTAAGCAACTTTTAGAGATTGCTGCAAGTTTTGTCAATAAGCTCGAGTTTTTAGTTGTATACTTTTGGAGTTCCTACCAATTGACTTCTTATGCCTAGGTGGCAGAAGTTTAGCTTATTCTGTGCTGCACTTTTTAGGATGGTGTGTTCTAATTGTGAGGCCTAAATCAAACTCCAAATTCGTTTGCTAATCACTAGCTGGAGACTTATGCCTGTTGGCATGAGTTTGCTACCTATTACTATGATTATGTCATCTATTTTGTTTATAGGAGCATTGCCAGTTATTGTATAGTTCCTGGATCATATATTAGCTTTGTTTGAACTTTCTAATGTTTTTTTTCTAAATATTTTTTTGTAGATATTCGTCTATGGAATATCGCTTCCAGGTATCTTTTTTAACAGTACTGATCTTGAATTTTCTAAATTTTATGCACCAATTTAGATCAAAGTTGTGGGATGCCTTTCAATATTGTTCTGAACTAGGAGATTTTACACTTGCATTTTACACACTCTCCTGCGTATGCGTATGATGCATGCATGCATTAGCATATGATAATTGATTGACCACTGGAGCCACTTGTTGCCTTCTACTTTTTATTAACTTATTCTAGATATTTCTTCTGAAAACTCTGAAACTTCGAATTGCTTAGTGCTTATGTTATTAATAGTTTGAAATAGCTAACACTGTTGCAATCATTTAATCCTGTGCAATGGATTGTTATTATTCTTTTTGAGTTGGGCTGTGCTTACTGCTTATGTAATTAATAGTTTGAAATAGCTAATACTTTTTAAATTATTTTATCCTTTTCAATGGATCATCAATATTCTTTCCGAGTCAAGCCTGACTGAACCTTTTATTCCCTCTCTGTATTTGAATTGGGCTGACAAGTTTGCTATCTGTATTCTGGTGCCGTCTCCTTTATGGTTCCTTGTTGACGCCTTCTGTGTAATTTGAGAGACAGAGCTCTTGTTTTGGTTATTTTGGATTCCTAACATTATATGTGGATATATAATCCCTGTTTATATTGAAGTGAAGGACCAAGAAAAAGCGAAATTATCATTTATATTGTATGTGATACATAAAGAATGGTATATTTTAGGATACAATGACGAGTCAGGTAGGGTTAGTCAGGCTTAGCCATGGGCATTAGCTTTCCATCAGTTCCCGAGAGATGTAAATCCCTAGGTGATGCTGTTTCATCTGTGTCTGTGTATGTGTGTTGTATCAATTAGTGTTGTGCTCAATTGGACCGCAAGGTCATTTTCGAGGTTGTTGTTGTTGTTGTTCTATTTCCCTTTTGGAGGCCTCAAGTCATGTGATTGAATAACATTTAAGTTTGAAATTTGAATCCAAAGACGAACAGTGTGTCGGTTTCCTGGTCACCAAGGTGCTGTTCGAGGTCTGACTGCATCTACGGATGGACGTTTTCTTGTATCATGTGGCACTGATTGCACGTAAGGCACAATTTGCTGGATGAGATTTCAATTTGGGTAGATAGAAGTTAGTTGATGATTCTTACAAGTAGTTTCTCACTTGGTAAATTGGGGAATTGGTTGTTCAGTGTCAGGCTTTGGAATGTTCCCGTTGCTCCTCTTAAGGAGTTAGCTGACTCATATAATAATTCTGTTGAGGTACTGATTTCTAGATCTAATATGCTGTTTTGGAGCTTAGTCTGGTTTCTATTATATTCATACCATCCTGATCAAATTGTGGCTCATTTTTTCAGCCGGTGGGAGTTTATGTTTGGAAGAATGCATTTTGGTAAGGTTCCCCAGCAACTTATCGAGGATATGTCATGACATTTTGTACATTATTGTTGTGTGATATAGCTAAAAGAGGTAATTCTCTTTTCTTTTCTTTTTTCTTTTCTGAGGCCTACTTTGTACTTTTCAGGGGTGTTGATCACCAATGGGATGGTGGTCACTTTGCCACAGCTGGTGCTCAAGTAGATATATGGAATCACAATAGGTTTAGTTCTCAACTTGGATATGATTGTTTTAATCCAATGTGCGATTTATTCCAATAACATTATGACAATGCCTCCGGTAATTAGGTCTCAGCCCGTAAGAAGTTTTGAGTGGGGAACAGACACTGTTATATCTGTTCGATTCAATCCTGGAGAACCAAACCTCTTGGCAACATCAGCTAGGTATGCATTTTGATTTCTCGATTAACAAGTTTTGATTGGTGATATGGATATGGGGTATAAATCATAAGCTTTCTTGATTAACACTGATATGAATCATAGCAAGTAAAAGAAAAGTTGCTGTTTGTTGACCATCATAGGTACAGGAGCTACAAATAAAAGAAATTAAAGCATAAACCTTAACTCTATTTTCACATCTTAATTCTGCTCCTTTTACTTGTGAAGGGTGGAAGAAGTTTTGTATTGAGAATAAGAAACCATCTTGATCAAGTCTGGGAGTAGTATTTGGGCCCTGTCATTCTTTCAATTAATGCTAGTGTATAAAAATTTGACGGTAGGTAAGCAAGAATAAACTAGTTAGACTGTTTCATACACTACCTCAGAAGCTGTAGATATGGAATTTCCTAATTAGATGTCTTTAAGGTTCCTAAGGGCCTTTCTATTCCATGCGTTGTGTCTTGTAGACGGTATCTGAAGGCTAGGGATCTTTTGAAGGTATGGGGTAGGGGTGCTACTTAGGTCTGGTAAGCTAAGAAACAACCAAATATTACCAGTTTGGGGTTTTCTTTGGTTTGGATCTTAATCTTTTGGTTCATTTACGGGTGCATATGGCAAACCCTGCTTGGGCATTTTCTCATTGAGGTGACAGGTAAGCCAACCTGATCTCCGGTCTAATTTCACAGATTTTGTTGCTCATTGTAACTGTTGATAGGTGCTTCTGTAGAAGAAAAAATCATCCCAAATTCTCTTAACCCAACTTCTGTAGAGGTTTTGAGCTATTTTCATTTCCCATAATCGGAGGGTTAGGTCATTAACTGGATGATTGTGAATAATCCCTCCACGGTTCAACTGTTTTTACCAGGTGTGGACAGTACTTTGTTGATAAGTACTGTGTACCTAGCCGAAGTTAATTTTCTAGTTTGTGAAGGAAGTGAAGTGATCTGCACCTAATCAATCTGTTAATAAAGGAAGTGACAACTTGCTGCTACAATTGGCAACCCTTGCTTGACTAGATTGCTGACAGATAGTTCTTGTTACGCGAAGTAGGTTTAGAAAGAAAAGTGGACATTGTTGAGTATTCAATTCTTGTTTCAGTGGAATCCTTATCGATGTGAGCTACTCTTGTATGCATGTTCTATACATTTGTTTTTGTGTTTTTCTATTTTTAAATGATCTATAGATGTTAGTGTTTTTTATTTACGTTATGAGGGAATTACGCTTTGTAGTGTTAGTGTTAAGGTGATATAATTTTTGTAATTCGGTCATCAATATTTCAATTTGCCATCCAAACTAACAATGATGACACATTGTGGGCCCAAGTTATCAGTTGCTTTCAATATGCACAATCTAACAATTAAATCTGACCGAAAATATGCCTCATGGCACAATCTTAAGGGCCAAATCTTTGGACAGTGCATATTGGAACCTATAGGTAGTTTGGGGGGTATGTGTAAATGTTGGTAATTCAAAGGACACCTTGCAAAATTGATGATAGTTTAGGGTGCAAAATGTAAGTTCTCCTTTATAATTTAGTAATGGAAGCTGCAAAATGTTGGATCTGTGTGTGCTTTAATCGATTTGTGTTCTCTATGAATCATATGTTCCTTTTTTGGAAATCAAATTTTCTATAAAGCAAATTGTGAGTTGTTTCTATATTATGTTTTTGGACAGTGACCGCAGTATAACCCTGTATGATTTGCGCATGTCATCGCCAACAAGGAAATTGATTATGCAGGTACTGTTGGCACATTTTCATGAACTTAGTTATAGTTCTCAGACTTTTCATTTCTTTTGCTTTTTCATTGCTTGAAACTTCTATGATAATGTTGTCAATTGAGTAAATTTGCCTAGTTACTCATATATTTATGGACTTACCAATATCTTTCAAATTCTCCAAAAATGTTTCTCATGATGTTATTCTTGCAAAAGCTAAATTTTATAGCTCTTGGATTGTTTGTGTGGGTTTTAATGTTGTACGCCTGTACCTCTCATTGTTGTTAAGATTGATATTTGGATTATACAATCCTATCTAGGAGTGATCAGATCTAAGGAGAATTGCTTACAGGTGGGATCCCTTTTCTGAGCCCTATTTCATTCTACATTCTGGGGCAGGGGCCCAGAGGAATGTGTTGAATTTCAATCCACTCAATCCTAAAGTAATAACCACAGAGAGAGAGAGAGGGAGAGAGAGAGAGAGAGAGAGAGAGAGAGAGAGGAGAGGGTTTTTACCTTGCTCCTGCTCAGCTATTTATGATGGCACCTATGGCTGAAAGAAGCTAGGGATTTGAGAGCATTTTTCATTGCTGTACTCACGTCTGCATTGTGGGGGCTTTTCAGTTCAAGGAAGTGATTTCGCCTGGTTGGGTCTGCCCGACCTTAAGAAATCCAGAGTCTGAAGAGTCCCAGAAGAATACTGTTTGAGATTACGCCCGTCTTGCATTTTTCTGTTAACACTTCCCCCTCCAAAAAATTTTTTTTTTTTGCTCAAAATACATTTTGGGATACATTATTGCCTCTTTGGATGGGTGGAAATTAAAATTAAAACATGATCAAAATTGCGAACAATGTACAGAAAAGCTTACAAGATAATGAGAAAAGATTCAAAATTAGAGGGTAGAATGTGAGGAGATAAGGTGTCTACCTACCCCTTGATAAAACTCTTCAAACACGGGATTTATGTCTAATTCTGATTGTTGGTTGAAAGAGAGTCTTGGGAAGCTTGAATGTGACCAAATGCTGCAGAAGGGATGAATTGTAGTTGGGCTTTAGTCATTCTCACGAATTTTTTCATTTATTTTAATATGATGCCAAGGAAACAGTGATGTAATTTGGTAAATTTATCTTGAATTTGAAGGAAATGTCAAATATGGTCAGAAAGCTCTACTATTCGGGTAAAACGCCAGCTACTATAGTTATGGAGTTCCTTTTCCAAATGAAGGGGGATGGATTGGATAAACCATTTTGAAAATGAAGAAAACCTAACCTCCTGGATTAATTTTCTCTCTAATAGTTTAATTTTCTTCTGGGGAGTTTTGATGCAAAAATCATCAAGAACTACTCATGTTCCAGCTAGTTAAGCAGGTTCAAATTTCGAACTGACTGAACTTGGGATGTATAATTTATTCTTGAGGTTTGTACAAATGAAAATTCATATACTGGACCAAATACATGGAGTGAGTAAAGTGAATTTGGGGTGGCACTTGAGGGACCAAGGAAGAATGATCTCCCTTCGGGTTAGGTATAAAAGCTTGGACACTTTACTGATCCTTTCTTGGCATGAATTTGGTTCCCTAAATTTCACGACCTCAAGGTTGAAACAGATGTGAGTATTTCTTCATGTTTTCATCTCTGTGCTCCCATATCTCCTTACCCATCTTATCCCATTTTAGTGGACGTGCTCCAATAATATCAAAAGAGGTTTGTGATTATGATACGTACAACTTGAAAATTGTATGCAAAATAAACAACTAGGCTCTGTTTTTTTTTATTTTTTTGGTGAAGATGGTGAGGTTTGCTCCTTAAAAATTCTTTTGTCCTTCATTTTTCTTTTTAGAGATTCATATTTATAAGCTTCCAATTTGTTTGACGAGGCTTTGGGATCATGTTCTAATTCATTTTTGACAAGTTCTGAATATGTTCTTTCCTCTACTCAGAATTATGGTATCTGACAGTTATTGTAGTAATCTGACTTCGTATCTTTTTTTTTGCAGACAAAAACTAATTCTATTTCTTGGAACCCAATGGAGCCAATGAACTTTGCGGCTGTAAGCACAATAATTAGATAAATATTTTTGAAATTTTTGTTGTACTAGGGTGTGATTTCAAAATGATCTGTCTCCATCTTTATTGAGTTTCTTGGATGTTTGAGATTGAACTCAAATTTTAGTCTGATAGTGGATATCTTCTGTCAAGCCTAGGGCATTTCAAGATTATTGGGAGGAGGGAGTACCTTAGTCTCATATAGCCTACTTTTGACAGTTAGCAGTCCTTCGACTCTTACCCATCCCCACCTTCGTTAAAACATGTTGGAGTGTTGCCTGTCATAGATTATATTAACAATGAATTGCAATGGATTCACGTCATGCACCATGATAGGATATGTTAACTTTGTGCTCTCAAATTATTCCATATTCATTTCCACCTAGGGAGTCGTGGCTTTACATTCCATGATGTTGCAGGCTAATGAGGACTCCAACTGCTATAGCTATGACGCTAGAAAACTTGATGAAGCCAGAATGGTTTACAAAGATCATGTTTCTGCAGTGTAAGATGATTTATGTCTACTATGGAATGCATAATATTGTTTATTCTTGTTGAGGATGATTTTAGAAAATATCTGTGTTGACACCTCGATTTATTTTTCTTAGGATGGATATTGATTATTCACCAACTGGTCGAGAATTTGTTACTGGATCTTATGATAGAACAGTGAGTTCTGTCCTCATTAGGTCATGACTTATGTTCTATACTGAATTGTGCGAGATCGTCATAGTTACTTACAATTAGTTTTATGCAGGTGAGAATATTCAATTATAATGGTGGTCACAGCCGGGAAATCTATCACACCCAGAGAATGCAAAGGTTGGACTAGTTATAATGTTTGTTGACCTTGTGTTTTCCCTCTTTGACAGGATTTCTATTATTCAGTTCTTTAAACAAATCTTACTTCCCTTGTAAAGCCCTGACTTCAATGAAGAGGCCCTTGTGTGCTAGACTGTCTTTTGAGGGTATCTAGCTGAAGATTGAAGATTGATTTTACTGTAGAAGGTTTTTGTATCCTGACTGAAAGTTTCCTTTCTACATAGGGTGTTCTGCGTCAAATTTAGCTGTGATGCAAGTTATGTTATTTCTGGGAGCGATGACACCAACCTTAGGCTTTGGAAAGCTAAAGCATCAGAACAATTGGGAGTGGTAAGAATCCTGTCCTGCACATTCTGCATTTGTGTTTTAAGAGTAATTCTTACATCATAATATTTTTATTAACATCACAAGATTTGATAATGATTCTCTGCCTGTGGTCCTGTTATTTGACATCTAAGGTTTGTACCTTTATACAAAAAGTATAAGTGGTGAATGCAGGACCTGGGGTTAATAGTTCCATTGCCTTTCCGGCTTCTGCCGTACAGATCTTGTACCATTATTGTGTCTTCTTATAGTCCTGATTATCCGTCTTTTACGCTGCAGCTTCTTCCAAGGGAAAAGAAAAGGCATGAATACCATGAGGCTGTCAAGAATCGCTACAAACACCTTCCTGAGGTCAAGCGTATTTTGAGGTATGAAAGGATACAAACGGTTTGGTTCTTAGTTCAGGCCTGAAGTTTCTCCAAAGGGTAGAGGTTGTACTAGAAAAGATTTGTCCACCTGTTGTTAAAGCTTTTGTGGGTTTGCTAGAAATAATTCATGAAGTACTGATTAGCATCCTTAGTTTTAGGTTATTTGAAGAAGGCTCCATCAGATGCTTACTTGGTTACAATTTATCCACTTATTTGCATTTTATACACTTTGGCATGGTTGCCAATATGGAGCACTGACATTAATTTATCATGCCATACTTCAACCATTATATGTTGCAAGATATAAGGGTCTGTTAGAGTGAAATTGCTGGAACATGAATATATACTCTCTCCCAAATTGTTTGTTCATCTTAGAAATCCACTTTTAGACGGGATATTATTTAACACTTCAACTCGGAAATAAAATTTATCGGTTTGCAAAAGTTAACTGTCTTAAGTTGAACTCAAATAAAGTAAATGGAAAGTGATTACTGATTTCTGGAAGGAGTTGAAGGGTAAGTTAGGAAAGAGATTGTAGTGTGTCTATTAATTTGCGATAGTAGAACACATTTTGGGAGACTGCAATATGGAATAATGGCTAAACTAGATGGGACGGAGGTTTGTGGCAACTGGTGCTTTGTAAGGTGCTCTGGCTTGTTCATTTTAAACAGCACAGTGGATCTATGTATCAAAGCAAGCATGCATTTGTTTTTTCATCTTACTTATTGGTAGTTTGCTGATCCATTTTCTGCGAAGAGGCTTTGTATAATTTTTAGTATGCATCTGGACCTTTGGTAATTCATTTTCTGCCAGAGAGGCTATGTAAAATCGTAAGTATGCCTCACTATCTTTTAGTAGGTGGAGTTGCCTAAGGATTCTGTTTCTTGAATAGTACCAAGTTTTTTTCGTCTCTAGGCCAAACTGCTAGCGATTATCTGCCTTGAAGTAATGACAGATGAATATTTGAAAGGAGTAATTCACATAAGTAATTGTGCAGGCATAGGCACTTACCGTTACCAATATACAAGGCTGCTGCCCTCAGGCGCACCATGACTGACGCTGCAAGAAAGAAAGAAGAGAGAAGGAAAGCTCACAGTGCACCTGGAAGCATTTCCACGCGGTCATTGCGTAAAAGAAAAATAATCACAGAAGTCGAGTGAATTATTTGTGTGTAAGGTGCATCTGGCTAGTGTGCTTGTGCATATATGGTTCTCTCTGGTTGGATTCCCCTTGACAACCAAAAGAGTAGGCTCGAATACCATCGGAAATTTTCCTCTTTAGCTCAAGACATGGTCTCGTAGGTTTTCATTACCTTCCCCTTCATTATTCCTTGCCTGTTGTAGTCCAAAGCAAAAGAAACACAGGGTCCTTACGTGTATCAATTTTCACTTTACATGCGTTCATGACAATAGGTAGACCCAGTAAGCGGATAGTCCTCTTGTGTAATACGTGTTAGAATTTTGTTATTTATTAATGGGAAAGAAAAACTTCAGGTTGCTCTTATTTGGAGGTGTGATTTCTTTTTCTTGTGAATACTTACCTTGTTGGGCGCTTGTTTAAGGTCTACACTGTTCCACGCTACTTGGGCTGAAATCTCACGAGGTGATGTCTGGTTGCAAAGAATCTTTCAAATTTGTAGAAAATTTGATAGTGTATTCATATCTAGGAAGATTGGAGTTTTATTGGTATTTGTAAAAAGTTGGTGGATTTTTTTTCTTAAAGATATTTAATTGTAGATTGATTTTTATTAGAGTTTTTAAAAAAATGTATAGAAAAAGATGATTTGATGAAATTTTTTAACAAGTATTAGAGTTTCGTGAAAAGTATTCAAATAAAAGATTTGATGGAATTTTTATTAAAAAAGTATTGGAGTTTGTGTTTGTACTAAAAGTGGTTAGCATTTGTATTGAAATTTTTGAGATTTTAGATATTTTTGTGATTTTTTTTTGCTTCAAAATGGTAAATATTTCTCTCGGCCAAAAGTTTAGTTGCACCTAGGAGTGGGGCAGCTGCCTCCTTATCCGTGACTTAGGTCAAACGTGCAAATGTACTTACAAGTAGATGGGCGTTCGACCCAGAGTTCCTGAAATCTTAAACAAAAATTTAGCATTTGCCTCAGCTCCATCAATCTCAGTACCGATTGTAAATGTGCTTCGAAGCTGTGCAACTTTGGTTAATTCCAATTAACTAACTTTCAAGACGACCCAGGGTTAGTAATTTTCAAATTGTCAATGTATCTTGAAGAAGATGATTAAAAAGTAAAGAAAAACTAGTGGACTTCTATAGTTTGTTCACGACGGCTGCAAGCTGTGAATAAGACGACTGCTAAGGGTGACAGAAAAGCCTGTTTAGAAAAGTCTCGTCCGTTGCAATAATGGGGGCATTGAATAATAAATGTAAACTGCATATCATCCTGTTCATTCTTTCTTTCCTCACACGTAGATTACCACCCTCAAATTCAAAAACCGAGCTTAAGGAAGAAAATTTCTTATAGTAGTTGCAACATTACATGAAACAGTCCTCTACCAAATTAGAAACATGTCTCTTTGCGCAAGCACAGAAATGCCAATAGAACTTCTCTACATATCAAGATACAGGAACAAGAATCTGGCTAAGTTCGTTGTTTGTGGTCATCTTCCTCCTCGTCATCAGAATCACCACTCTCACGAAATCGCGGATTCTTCTCCTGTAACGTCAAAACAAAATAGGGTTTAGACATGTAACAATAATCGCATATGGGATTGCTGGCCTATCGTCACATGGAAATTACCGGTCTGGATTCATGGTCGGAGCTTCTCCTGGATTCATGATCTAAGGTTCTCTTTGAGTTCTCATGCCCATGGCGGTCATCATCTCGGTGTCGCTTCCGATGGTAATCTGTTTCAGGAAAGCCATTAATTAGATACAATCTCCGGCCATATCAGTGTCTGGCACAATACAAAATGCCCGGAACGCTACGGACCTGAAAATCTATGCTAGATAGTTTCATAAAAAGAGTTACCTCTACGATAAGAACCCCCATGAACATTGTTTCCACCATGTCTACCATCTGCAGAAGCAAACAGTCAATTGCTGAAGAAGAAGTTAATATGCCTAACATCTTGAACTTTATGCCAACAATAAAGCTTTTCTAAGGGCCAATCATGCAATAGCTTGTATTAGGGCATGATTTGAAGAAACAAAGAAAGCCATAACAGTCTTTCACTCGAGTGGTATTTAAGAGCTCCAGCACTGTCCCTGTTGTAAGATTGGGGTTCATGCTGCTCCATCCATGTAAAGGGCACAGTTGAGGACTAATGCAATTTTCGGATAATCTTTTTGTACAATTGCATTTTTTTGGAATACGTAAATAAAATGTATCCTCAATGATCAGAGGTGGAACTGAACTCCATCTCTCAGCAGACCACCTAACCTTTAATGTCCCAAGAATTGTTTGTACTTGAAGAGAGCAAGGCTGTTCTGAACCAAGGTAAATGATCTATGCATTGAATCTTTGAAAAAATGACCCTCTTCGAAGTCATAATTTCTAGTACATCCAGTTAGCCTTTCTTTCTATACTGCGGGAATCTCCTTGTAAACCCTTCATCCATTCTAATCGTGCACTTCTCCCTTTAATAACACAAGCTCGTACAGTCATCCATATATGTTGGTAACCAATTCATCCCCATATAACCATAAAATTGATTGGCTATTCTATCGTCCAACAAGATTCACACAAAAATTAAATTTGAAGGAGGCAAATGTTATAAGCCAAACTTTTGTTCAACGGTTCACAATTGCATTTGTAACAACAGGCAAGTGCACTCAAGACTATCTTCTCAACCCATGGTCAGAGCCAACCTTGGGGGCCTGTCTATGATTGGCCATGGCTGCACCTCACCAGGCTGAGTCAGATGTATCATTTATTAAATTCCAAATTTGGCCAATTCAAAATAAATTTGTGACCAGTGTTCTAGATATGCCTGACTTAAGCGAAAGAGCCAAAGACTGGTCCCAGCAACAAAAGCCACATCATCAACTATAGTTGTAGTTTATAGGCTAGAGATTTGTGAAGGGAATCACTTAGAATAACTTACACTGTTGTGGCATAACTGGAGGAAAAGAGCCCACTGAACCACCACCATAATCTACAAGCTCCCTTTGTGTTTCAAGCTCCCTCTGAACTAACTTTCCATAACCACCTCTAGGTATGACATGTTAAGGGAACTAACCCAGCTTCTCTAAACTTTTTTAGCTAGTAACTCGGAAAAACAAAATACAAAGGCATCACTTGGTCAGCATTATGGAACAATCTGTCCAAGCAAGCACATGTCAGATGAGAATAATTTGCAACACATAACACATATATTTGAAGAATGCAAACAAGGTACAAGAGAGGAACTTAAATTATATTTAGATTGACAGAGCTAAGATTAAATGTTACATGCATGCCAAGTCCAAGATCCCAGATGAAAATGAAATGCATTTACAGCAAAAGTGAAAATCACCTACAAAGTCATCTTTGATTAGTTATCTTCAGGCTAAACATCAGATGAAATAGCCTCAAATCTTATTCACTGATATATTCCTATGAACAACTGTACTAGTGGAATTTTGCATGACCTCTTGAGAGAGAGAGAGAGAGCGGGACATTGTTATCTGCAGAATCAATTAACTAAATACACGCTAAGGTGAATGATCTGGCTCAATATGACAGAAAAAACGCAATATGCTGTGAAGTAAAACAGCATTTGGAGAAAGGACAGAGGGGAAGGTGTTAGAAGCTCCTAGAACTGCCTTGAAACACTATTTGAGTTTACAACTCGAGCACCCTTCACCTAGTGGGATTCCAATTCTTAAGACACAAACAAGACCCAAAAAAGAAATTACAGACTAAAGAATTTATTCATTTGTGGGCCAGCAAGTTGGGATCAAAACCAAAATAATATCTGCGCAATTTATACACACAAACAGACATAATCCATTTGCGAAGCCAAAACTTAATTCACAGGACAGCATAAACTTAAGGAAATCGAACTTCCTATCTATTTAGCATCCATGTCAAACATTCATCCGTTCACTATAGGTACTAAAATTCCAATGAGATCCTCCACTTCTCACATATTTTCAATCATGTAAATCACAAATCAAATAGAACGCACAATATATAAGCAAACAAAGACGTGTAATAGTTATAACATGTGAATCAGAAGGATATCAGGATCATAGTCGGTACGATACTCATCGCGGACCTGTATGAACAAAGATAGACCTAATTAAAGAAAGGGAAAAGGTAGACCACAGGAAAAAAAGAAGAAGGAAGGAACCGAAACTCACCTGTCCACCACTTCGACCACGTCCCCATTGCCTTCCCTCCTGGAATCCCCAGTCAAAATCAACACGAATAGGACGATCATCAAGGATTGTCCCACTTATATATTTGACAGCATCCTCAGCATCTTCTCGAGAGTAGTACCTAATACACACGAACTTAATGGTCAAAAAAAGCTTCAATTACAGCAAATAAGTTGCTGCATGTACCATTAACCTACAAGTTATGGACCAATTACAGAAGCAACCAATTATATACATGATATGACACATAGAACCAAGAACGATACCAGCCAATGAGCACTAATGACCTAGAAACAACAATAATACAAGCATTTCTCAAATTAGCTTATTTGGGAGTCAGAACTATCCAACTCTGTAAAACAGACAACATCTGATGCTGGCTTCAGTACAATGTTGCATCAGAAATGAGTTTGAGAAATAGTTTATTTCGATCAAAGCATGACAATGAACCAACTTTAATAGTGGGATTAAGCAAAAGATCAAAAAGAAAATTGACATACTAAGAGACAATTTATTGCCGAGTAAGTTTGATGAAACAGTTAGGAAAACTTAAAGGCAATACTACATTCATTGTAAAACTCTCTTCATAACATAGAAAGGATCTAGCCCTAGTTTAGGTGGGAGAGATGAACAAAAGACAAAAACTAAGATCTAAAGGAAATTCTTTATGCTCGTAAACAAGCTATATTTGTATGATATCACAGGCATACGCAAAAAGAATTCAGTGATAACTTAAAAGTACAGGTCAAGTCCAATATGATTTGAGTTATATTTGGTTAGAAACTGGTCCATTCAGATTACTATCAGTCCTACGAAAGCCTAGCGAAAGTCAGTTCATGCAGTAACGACAAAGCATTTACTTGGAAGAAGTCACAAGGGAATATAAAGTGGGGAAAGCATGAAGCAAATAGGAATATTTCAAGGAAGCAAAAACCAGAAAGTCTTAGCTTACGACATCCTTAAAACAGGCACACAAAAAAAAAAATTGCATTGAAGTGCAACAAACATAAGCTAAAGATATGAAATAGAATACTCCAAACAGTAAATATAAATTACCATCGGCACTAATCTCAGGACTCATCAGTTAACAACATAAAGAAGTCATTGTATGTTTAGTTCAAAAATTCTTAACTTTGGGAAATCTTCACTTCCAAAATTTGAAAGGAAACAGCAACATGTGTATAAAACAAGAATAGGGTGAGAACCAAGTTCAAGAACTACCAAGTTTATGTTCCAATTTCAAATGACACCTGGCGTCAACCCAAAAGCCCAAATATGAAGCAGGTGTAAGATTTTAAGTATGAGCCTGGGAATGCTTCAGCATCAGATCTAGAAGAAGCTCTAATATCTATATATTTATACAGGACAAATTTTTCAATAACTTCTCAATAGAGAAAAAAGGAATTAAATGGCTTCATTTCATGTCTTTGCAATTAGCTCTAGTTCAGAATAGGAATATAAAATTAAATACTCATCTGTCTTAGAGAACTTACTATTGTGGAATCTTTTCCTAACCCACATGTTTCAAACATCACCAATTTGATTACAGATCCATAGAGAGGACCGTACCAATGGACGGGAAAAAAACTAATGGGGCTTGTTATGTTTTGATCAGATGTTAAATACGAGGTATTTATACCAGGTAAACTGTTTTACAAAATAAATAAAAATTTGTGAAGAATAGTGAAGTCTTACAGAACAAAACAAAAGCCGCAAGGTGTTTTTGTGTTCTTATCCAAGCCCATAATGATCTTCTTAATCTCTCCGGCTCGGGTGAAAAGCTCATACACTTGCTCTTCCGTTGTATAAAAAGACATATTACCAACATAGACAGTGATTGATGTCAGAAGTGCATGTTCAAAGTCCTCTTGTGATCCAGCAAATCTTCTATCCCTATATGCTGAAAGCTTTGACGGATCCTAAAAATAAAACAAAATAGGATAATTCATAAGTTATGTACCCTGATTAAAAAACAATGACTAACAAGTTGAAGTATACAGCACAATAATATTGGCATCATCCCTTTTTTTTTTAATCAACTGTGCAAGAAGAGGTTTTCTCTTCTATTTGTTTGGGGGAGCCAAGGATGGTGAGGGAGGTGTTAATACTCAATATGTGTATATGCAACAAAATAAACCTGGCAGAACATAGTGAATAAGAAACCTAAGACACATGCACTAAAAGATTAAGGGCCAGCTTTGGTTGCCCCTCAAAATTTGAAAGGACACTAATATTATGGCATATAGTAGAGAAATTAATTATTTTGAACAGAGCCATAGGAAAAAGGTTGATCTATTTCAATGATGGATCAAATACATTCATCTAAAAGAATCGATGAAATAATCTTGTTTCAACTGTTGATGATGATAGTTGCCACATTGAACTGCCATATTCATACATACTGACTTAAGTGAAAAAGATAATTTCATGACAAGTGGAAACTCTATGGGACACAATCATCCAAATGCAAACAAGCAAACTACATACCAAGAAAAAAAGAAAAAGAAAAAGGGCAAACTACATTTCATGTGCAACAACATCAAGACTCTTCCAAACATAACCTGTGTGATTTCACCCTAGCCCACGTCAATCCACAGGTCTCCTTCCTCAATCCAAAACAGCTTATTATGCCAGAACAAGCTTAGGCATTGTTTACGAATTACAATTCATACTTTATTCTTTAAACAGAATACGAATATCTATCGTAAAAATCTTGAAAAAAAAAAACGAAGAATTCGACCATTTTAGGGGCATTGGTATATTTGGAGATGGAGAAACAGAGAAACGAGCTCACGAAGTAGTATACAAGAAACGCAGGGCACCAATTTTACCTTGAAAAGAGACGCCATCGCCCTCCGACACTTGAAGCAGATTTCTCCAACTACAAATCCAAAACTCAGCTCTACAAGTTATCAATTTGCGATGGAAATTGTATTACGCAGTTGTTATTAACAGCTATGCCATTATCAAATATCGTGACGACTGTAGCCGTAGGACCAAAAAGAGCTCCCCAGTGTCACTAAACAAACCTATCTTTCTGGAAGAGCACACGAGAGAGAGAGAGAGAGAGAGTACCGCAGAGCCGTTGTCACTTGGAGCTTTTGCGCTAAATTGATTTTGGGCTCGACCTCAGCTGGTTAGGACCCCTTTTTTTTTTTTTTTTTCAACGAGAGCACATGGGGAGCGGCTCACCTCCGGTTAGGAAACCTCCAGTTTGCTCCCGTTTGAAGGGGTAGATTACCCTGGGAGGTGTTTGTTTGTCAAAATATTAGAGAATATTCTCGAAATTTTAGGAATCTTTACTTTATGAGATTTATTGGGTTTGTGAAAAGTAAAGTGTGTATGTGTAAAAGTTAAAAATTTTGGAATATGTTTGTTTTGCTGGAAATTTTCATACCCTAAAATATTGGGGAAACAAACGGTACCTAAATCGCACGTGTACCAAGGTAACGGATGAAAATTTTCACCTTCATTGAAATAAATTATAAAATATTCTCTCTCCTCGTCAATTTATTTTTTTATTATAATATTTATTTAAATTTTCTCTCTCTTAACTCAAATTACGGCTAAATAGACATTTTTAACGCAAAAATATCAACGTTCCTTATGCTGAACTTTTTTTTTTTTTTATAATTATTTTCATCCATTTTAATATTTTTTTTTTTAAAATTTTATTTTTTTATAAAGTGTTTTTTTCAAAACTTCAATGGATTTTTACGAACTGTAACCATCTTTTCACTAAATTAAGAGAATATTTTCACTAAATTAAAAATTTTTGTCCATCCGAACACAACTTTTAAGTCGTCGAAGTTTCTCCCACCGCTTGTTCTACTCTTACGCTTCCAAAGTCTTGACAATGGCTTCTTCACCCAAATCTTATTTCTTCTTATTTCTCTGGAAGTCAAATCAGCCCTTCTCCCTGGTTCGTATTAGATTGGTTTGGTCACGCTCTATTTCTTGGGCAGCGGCGCTACACCATGGTTAGCCACTCGAGTGGGTCTCTCTCTCATGTGCATATCTTTTGTCATCAATTTTGTTTTAACCTCTGACCTAATTTCTTATCAAAATTGAACGAATTGTATTTCGATTAGTGACGCACAATAGCTGGCTGACGAAATGCCGAACTGACCTGTTTGAAGCAAACTGCTCAGAAGTCTAATTTAAGAATTGCACTCCGAAAGCAACTCTGTAAAAGCATGGGTGATGTTCGTTTTCATGTTTTTTTAGGATTCTGATGAAATTGTGAATATTTAAGTAGTATTAAAGTTGTATAAGAATGCGTGCAGAAATTATTGAAAGGGATTGATGTGTGTAAAAAAAGTAATAAAGTGTTGTATTGGAATACATATGTGTTATGATGTTTGGATTGTAAAAATAAAGTAGGATTCAAATCCTACAATAAAGATGAAAATGAACATGACCCTGTTTATCAAACAACAAAAAATTCTGTAAAAGCATGCTTTGGAATCTAGTTTTCTTCTCTCACCATTGGGTTAAAAAAAAAAAAAAACGTTGACCTGCGAATTTCAAATTCTATTTTGTGCATATCTGGTTGCTTCATAAAGTGGGTTAGTAACTTAATTATGGCCTAGTTTGGTTTGCTGTTTAGCTTAATTTTGGCACTCAAAAATTTGGTTTTTTAATTAAAAAATTATAAAATAATCTCTATTCCATTAAAGTATTTTTTATTATAATATTTATTCAAATTTTTTCTCTATGTTTTTTCACCAACTTTCATAAACTATCTCCACTTTTCACCAACTTCCATACCTCAAAATTTTAGCAATCAACACTACCTTAAATTTTTCACCAACTGATTAAATGAAATTGTATTCTGATTACAATAAACTCCAGTATTCAGCAATGTAACGGTGGGTGTTTCCTGTTTTGAGAGATACACCATTTGTGTTCAAGTGCTCTACTATCCTTCTAATGGAGTGGGCTGTGTAACAAATAGTAAATTGTTGTTACTGTGCACATCAATGATGAACAATATACGAAAATTTAAGAGAGAGAGAGAGAGAATTGAGACAGAGATTTAACGTGGTTCGGCAATATGCCTACATCCACAGGAGAGAGCAGCCAAAGATTTTACTATCTGGAATAATTCTTGGGTTACATCATAGACTATTTATAAGAAACCCTAGACCAAACCTATTAGAACTCAAATACTTGGATATCCAATAGAACTCAAATACTTAGATATATTATATTAGAACTCAAATACTTGGATATCCTAAAAATATGAGCCATCTTTATCCAACAATCTCCACCTTGGCGAATATTGCCCCTTAGGAGAAAATCAAACAAGTTTTCACCTCCACCTAGAACTAATAGGTTAGGAACACCTCCTCTCTCTAGCACCTGAGATATTTATCAAGTCCAAGCAATGCTTGAACTTCTCTGTGATAACTGGCTTAGTCAACATGTCTGCTGCATTCTCAGAGGTGTGAACTTTCTCCAACAATAATTCACTAGAAGCAACCAACTCTCTGATCTTGTGAAACCTCACATCAATATGCTTAGTTCTTGCATGATACACCTGGTTCTTCGCCAAATAAATGGCACTCTGACTATCACAATGCACTGAACTCCACCTTGCTGAACGTTCAGCTCTTGACTAGCCCTGTAAGCCACAAAGCTTCCTTAGCAGCCTCAGCGACTGCCATGTACTCTGCCTCAGTTGTGGACAATGCAACAACGGATTGAATCATGGACTTCCAACAAATGGGCCCTCCTGCAAGAGTAAACACATAACCTGTGTTCGATCTCCTGCCATCCAAGTCACTAGCATAATCTTCATCCACATATCCCACAACTGACAGATCACTCTGCTGTCTTCCAAACATAATATCATAATCTATAGTACCCCTCACATCTCTAAAAATCCACTTGACTGCATCCCAATGCTGTCTCCTTGGATTTTCCATATACTTGCTCACCATGCTGACTGCATGAGCCAAATCTGGCCTGGTACATACCATGACATACATTCAGACACCCACTGCACTGGCATATGGGACCTTTGACATATCTTTAGTTTCTTTAACTGTCTTCGGGCACTGTGAGGTAGACAAATAGAAATGATTCGCTAAAGGTGTACTAACCGGTTTTGCATTTCCCATGCTGAACCTTTCCAACACCTTCTCCACATAGCCCTGAGATAACCATAATCTCCTGGCATCCCTGTCTCTGTGAATCTCCATCCCAAGAATCTTCTTGGCTGCCCAAATCCTTCATGTCGAATTCTTTACTCAACAAGGACTTCAGCTTGTTGACTTCCTTTATACTCTTAGCTGCAATAAGCATATCATCCACATACAGTAACAAAAAAATTAATGAACCGTCATCAAGGTTCTTAACATATACACAACAATCATACTCACATCTCTGATAGCCAATTCTGATCATGTAAGAGTCAAATTGCTTATACCACTATCTCGGAGATTGCTTCAATTCATAAAGTGACTTTTTCAATTTACAGACTAAGTTCTCATGTTCAGGTTGACTAAACCCTTCTGGCTGCTCCATGTAAATTTGCTCTTCTAAATCACCATGTAGAAAAGCTGTCTTCACATCCATTTGCTCCAAAGTCATGTCATAGTGAGCTACCAATGCCAACACTGCCCTGATAGAAGTGTGTCTGACAACCGGGGAGAAAATTTCATCATAATCAACCCCTTTCCTTTGTGAGTAAACCTTTGCTACCAAGCGAGCCTTGAACCTTTTCCCCCTCTTTTTCTGATACTGCTTCTTTCTTCTTAAATACCCACTTACACCCTATCGCCTTCTTCCCTAGGAAGTTCCACCAAGTCCCACATCTAATTCTTATGCAATGACTCCATCTCCTCGACCATAGCACCCATCCATCTACTTTTCACTTGGCTACTAATTGCCTCCTGAAAAGTTTAGGATCTCCACTACTAATGACAAGAACATATGAAATCATATCTTCATAACCATACTGACTGGTGGCTTGATAGTGCATCTGGATCTATCTGTGGCTATACTGTGATGCTCCTCATGAAGTAGTAGCCTCTGTACCCTAAACAATGTTCTTCTGCACAGAAGTCTCTAACTCCACCTGCTTATCACTGCTACTACTTTCTGGCACCTGTTTCTCTTTACCCTAAGTACTTTTCAACATAGAATTTTCATCAAATACCACGTCCCTACTAATCACCACCTTGTTTGCTTTGGATCTCAAAGCTTGTAACCCTTAACTCTTTCTCATACGAGCATACAAGTCTAACTGGGTTCCACCTGCATCACTACTACTGATGACTGGTGGCTTGATAGTGCATTTGGGTCTGCCTATGGCTATACTGTGATGCTCCTCAAGTTTTGAAAGAGTAGCCTTTGTACCTAAACAATGTTCTTCTGTACAGAAGTCTCTAACTCCACCTACACTATCTGCTTATCACTGCTACTATGACCGCTTTCTAGCACCTGTTTCTTTTAACCTTTAGTACTTTTTAACATGAAATTTTCATCAAATACCACGTCCCTACTGATCACCACCTTGTTTGCCTTTGGATCCCAAAGCTTGTAGCCTTTAACTTCTTTCACATACTCGAGAAAAATACATTGTTTAGAATTTGGGTCAAGCTTCGATCTCTCTTCACTAGGAATGTGCACATAGGCTGGACAACCAAAAACTCTCAATCCAGAGTAATCTACCTCATTATCTGTCCACACCTCCTTTGCAACCTTACAACCTAGTGCTACCCTCGGTGACCTGTTAATTAAGAAACATGTCATACTCACTGCATCTGCCCAAGAAGTTCTTTGCAAGTCCAGCATTCAACCTGAGACACCGCGCTCTCTCTGCAATAGACCTGTTCATCCTTTCAGCCACACCATTTTGTTATGGTGCCTTGCGTACTATAAAGTGTCTTTTTATCCCATGCTGCTTATAAAACTCCATGAACTTTGCATCCTTGTATTCAGTACCATTATTTGTCCTCAAACACTTAATCTTCCTCCTAGTCTGATTTTCCACTTCAGCTTTCCACAACTTAAACTTAGCAAATGTCTCTGACTTGTGCCACATGAAGTACACCCAGACCTTCCTGGAAAAATCATCAATGAATGTGACAAAATACACATGTCCTCCCTGTGATGCTACCTTCACCGGTCCCTAAAGATCTCAATGAATGTAATCAAGTACACCCTCTGTCTTGTGTGTAGCTGTTTTGAATTGCACTTGGTTCTGCTTCCTCATAACACAAAACTTGCAAAAATCAAGCTTGCATGTCTTCACACCCTTCAATAGATTTCTCTTGTGAAGTTCTAACATGCCCAGTCACCCATATGACCCAACCTCATATGCCACAAAAGCAGTACTATCAGACTCAGACTCCACAGAAGCAACTCCCCTTACAATTGTACTACCTAACAACTTGTAGATATTTTTTGAACTTTTCTACCCTTTCATCACTACCATCACACCCCTAGTCACCTTCATTACTCCACCTTCAGACTTGTAACAAAAACCCTTTGAGTCTAAAGCATCTAAAGAAATCAGATTCTTTTTAACATCTGGAACATGTCTAACATTACAAAATGTTCAACCACACCATCAAACATTTTAATTCTGATATCTCTTATGCCAATGATTTTACAATGTGCACCATTACCCATTGTCACAATACCAGAATTAACTGACCTGTAGGTGTCAAACCAACCTCGGTTGGGCGTTACGTGAAATGAACATGCTGAGTCCAGAATCCAAGAATCAATGGGGTGCTCTAGAACAGATGAAATAGAAAGCATGTCACATCCATGTCTTCTGAGTTTTCCTCCACTACATTCGCAGATTTTGAGGAACCTTCATTCTTGTCGTCTGAATCTTTTTCTTATTTGGACAATTCCGTTTTATGTGCCATTTCTTCCTGCGCTTAAAACAATTGACATTTTTCCTACTCCTAGACTTCGACCGAGAATTCTTGCTATTTGAACCACCATTTGTTTTGCTTCTTCCATGCTCCTAGTTACCCTTCACAATTAGCCCTTCCCCTTAAGAACTCTCATTACTGGCTTTCTTCCTTTGATGAAATGCCAACAGGGCCCTGTGACATCCTCCAACTCCAGGGAATCCTTCCCCCATGTCAGAGTCGTAACCAAATTCTCATAGGTAGTAGAAGCTGGCAGAGAATTCAACTGCATCAATGCCTTGTCTTCTTCTTCGAACTTCACATCAACCCTTTTCAGATCGCTAACAATCTGATTAAACATGTTGATGTGTTGGCTCAGATCTGAGCCCTCCACCATCTTAAGACCAAACAACCACTGCTTAAGATAGAGTTTGTTCGTCAATGACTTCGACATGTACCGGCTTTCCAGTTTCAACCAAACTGCCGCCGGAGATTCTTCGTCCATGACGTGATACATCACATCATCCGCCAAAGAAAGCCGGATAGTAGCCATCGCTTTGGCCTCAAGCTCCTTCCACTTTGTCTCCTTCATGTCATCTGGCTTCTTCTCGTGTAGAGCCTTCACTATCCCTTGTTGCACCAACAGATCTTTTACCCTTCGCTGCCACAATCCGAAATTTCTAGTTCTGTCAAACTTTATCACATCAAATTTAGCATTCAAAGTATTTACCGCCATTATAGAACCTGACGCGGTGATACCAGTTGTTGTTACCATGCACATGAATGATGAATAATATACAAAGATTGAATAGAGAGAGAATTGAGACAAATATTTTACATGGTTCAGCAATATGCCTACATCCACAGGAGAGAGCGGCCAAAGATTTTTCTATCTTGTATAATTGGGTTACATCATAGACTATTTATAAGAAAACCCTGCATCCCTAAACCTATTAGAATCAAATTCTTGGATATTAATTAGAACTCAAATACTTAGATATCTTAATAGTACTCAACTACTTGAATATCCTAAAAATATGAGCCATCTTTATCCAACACCACGCGATTGACTAAAAGAAAAATCTTCAAGTCTTATCTTTCTTTGGGAATTTTGGTGCAAAACTCAATATACGGACTAGACCTCTGTATGCAAACTTTCGATTAAGGAGCTTTCATGCCGTTGGTTGCTACAAAACCACTATCTGCAAACTCTAAATAATAGATGACCTGTAAGCTTTCAATCACTCTCGAAGGTTGACATTTGGACTGCTACCGAACATGTATTGAATTGCAATTTCGCTGTATTACTCAGGTACCAATTTCTGAATAAAAGATCTTGTGGGAGTAGATATATGAAGACTTGTGAAAGATCAAGTTGATACAAGTAGTGTTTTTTTTTTAAAAAAATCCTCTAGTTCACAGCAGGCAATTTGCATGAACAAAAATTAACCCTCCCATGATCCAGGTCATGTGCACTAAGAAATTTCCTTCCCATGGAGGTTGTGCTATTTTGTTGCCAAGACTTCATGTAAAAGGTATGAAAGAAAGACTCAGATAGTTTATGTGCTTCCCATTGAATTGATCTAGATAAGAACATGGTGGGACAACCAGTTTACATTTTTACTTAGGATATACGGTACCTATGTACATCTGACAAGAATGACATTTGGACTATCGATCGGGCGAGGTCAAAAAATCTTTGTCGTAAAGAGAGTTTCAAGTGTGAACAGATCAGGCTTAAGAAGAGAACCGGAGAGAATGCTCTCCATGCATCAAGTTTCCCTTTTTTGCTTTTTGCCCTTCCCCCACGTTGGGGCTTCCCCCGATGCCTACTTTAGCCGAGGCACCTCCTGCAGGACGCAACTGCCACCCAGAGCGGCGCTACAGGCGCCGCCTCTCTGTCCCTTTCCCGGCATCCTGCCGGTGGCTGCTCTGCTTCGGCGTCTGTCTCTTGTTTTCTGCCCTCAAATATCCCCATCGCGCGCCCCATTTTTTACGCTGATCTCCTTGCTCTCCTTCCCTTGCTCGAGTTCCTTGCATCTTATCTTGCGAAGCTGGTTATTTTTTGCTATGGCAGATTTTGGCCAGGAGATAAAGCACATTATACAGAAAACTGAGGAGCTTTGGCATGACACTATCCCCACTACTTGGCTGGATTCTAAAGGCGCCCAGGAATCATCCTCCCTGGTGCTGGTAGGTAAATGTGCTTCTCAGCATAAGATCTCCCTATTATCTGTTCGTGGTATTGTTACGGTTGCTTGGCTGTTTTCTAAGAAATGTCTGGTGAAACTTCTTGCTCCTAATATTTTCCTCTTTGAGTTTGTGCAACCCCAAGATAGGGAAAAGGTGCTTAGTCGCCAGCCATGGAATTTTAAGGGTAATGTCATGGTTCTGAAGCCATGGCCCGCTGGACTTGGCTGGCAGGAGATTGATCTGAATACTATAGTCTATACCACTGTGGGTCCAAATTCACGGACTCCCCCTGGATAGAGCTAATGAAATCTCAGCCTGTAATATTGGCAGTGGGGAGGTGCTTGAGGTTGCTGGTGGGGGAGGACGACGTTCTCATGTGCTTCCTTTCTTGTGTGTCAAGGTGTTGTTTGACTCTACTAAGCCCGGCCCCGCTGGGTACTTTATGCCATGTGAAGCTCTAGCACCTCTAAAGATCCAATTTAAATATGAATGGATTGCTGGGTTCTGTTATGGATATGGTCATCTCGAGCACGTCAAAGCTGCATGCTCTGAGCGCAGGGAGGTGGTGGACGGCGGTCTTGCTGTTGGGCCCTGGATGAAAGCGAAGGGAGGACCTGGTGGGCATGGTGATGTTCTGGTGCCTACCATGGCTGATACAACAGCTTTATGCCCACACCTCATCCCCTCTGGTGGTCCCGTAGAGAAACTGACGTCCCTTGATCCTCTTGTCCAGTGTCGGGAGGAAAAGCAGCTGGTTCTGGAGGTTGCCGGATCTCTGCAGGACGATGGCCTTGTTGGTTCCAGTGCACCACTTGGACGGATAGCTTGCCTTGGTACTCCCAACAGTCTGCCTGATCTACGCAAGCTTGGTGATGTGCCCTCTCATTCAGAGAAGCCTTGCGCAGACCCTCAGGTGGTACCTAGTGCTACTCTCATCATTAGGATGGACCCCACTTCTAAGCCAGCTGATTGTTCTGCTGCAATGCAAGAGTTTACTTGGCTTAACTGATCGCCTGGGCAGAAGAGTATGTCCTTGATGATGACTTGTGAACGTTGTCGAGTGGGTACCACTAATGATGCTCTGGTGACGCGCTAAGTCTATCGGGTGATGTTTTTGGGCTGTTTAAGGATTGGGCCCAAAGTGTGGACTATCCACCTAATCACTCGGTGCGTTTTCAAGAGCTCAATGACCTATCCTTGAACCCAAAGTCCAGCCTCTTGCCCATGCGTAAGCCCACTATACATAGGCATTCTGGATCTCTGGGTCAGCAAGAAAATAGCTCCTCAACCAAGTTACTGTCTAGCAAACGGGATTGGGACTCTGACGACATGCCCCTTATTGTCCTCAAGAAACGGCATACCGAACTCTCACCTGCTCATGGGAAGACAGCTGATCGTTCCAAAATTTATGTGAAGAAACGCAAAGTGAAGGCTCAAGGTCCAGCCAAGAGCAACCTGATCCGTAAGCACTTGCATGGGTGGGAGCCCGTGCTACCTGCCTGGTTGAAAAGAAGGGGGAGGCAAGCCCCCTATCGCCATGAGGGCCTTATTTTGGAACTCCAGTGGCTTTTCTTGAGCTGCGACAGTTCGTGCCCTCAGGGATGTAATTCGCCAATGCGTCTCTGATATCTTGTTTTTGGCAGAGACTTTGATTGTTGGGGTGCAGCACAATCTACGAAGGGTCGGGCATGACAGTATTTTTGAATGCCCTCCAGTTGGTAGGAGTGGAGGGCTGGCCCTTGCTTGGAAGCATGGGGTGGACCTTGACATTTCTTTTGTGAACAGCAACATTGTGAATGTGCTTTTGTTCTGTGATCCATGTAATCAACCTTGGATGATCTCTTTTGTATGTAGCCCCAATGATTGGCATAATAAATCTAGTTTCTGGTATGAGTTGGAGTCTATTGGTCAGTCTTTCTCTGGTCCTTGTGATTTGTAACAAAAATCTCGAATAACTTGGCTTACGATTCCAGACTTGAACACCAAGTTCTTCCATGTGTCCACCATTGTGCGTAGACGTCGTAATTGCATTGATGCAATCAAAACCCCTACTGGCAGTTGGCTTTATGATCGGGATCAGATTGGCGCCCACATGGTGCAGCATTTCAGCAGTCTCTTTTCTAAAGAACCAACCTGGTTCACAAGTGGTCTTTAGGGCCTTATCTCTTCATCTATCACTGAGCAAGATAATATTAGGCTTTGTGCCATACCTGAACCAGATGAGATTTGGGCAGTTGTTCGCTCTCTTGGTCCGAATAAAGCGCACGGACCTGATGGATTCTCGGCTATTTTTTTCCAAAAATATTGGCAGATCATTTGAGGTGATGTTATTAATTTTGTGACCCATTTCTTCCGTTTTGGTTTTATGTTGAAGGAACTCAATCATACTAATGTTGTCCTCATCCTCAAAACGGACCATCCGACTTTGATTACGCATTACCGGCCTATTAGCTTATGCAATGTGGGTTATAAGATTATTTCGAAGCTGCTGGCCAATAGCTTGCACTCGGTTATCCATAAACTTATCTCTATGACACAATCTGCGTTTGTCCCGGGAAGAAAGATTCAAGACTATTATCCTTGTGAATGAAATCATGCATACTTTGAAGTGGAATCAAGGATGTGGGGGGCTTATGGCACTTAAAATTGACATGGAGAAGGCATATTACAATGTTGATTGGAGCTTTCTAATGGAGATTATGCGTTGTTTTGGTTTCTCTTTGTTTTGGCAAAAGTTGATCCATCAATGTGTGTCCACATCCTCGTTCTCCATTCTTGTCAATGGGAGTCCTTATGGTTACTTTAAATCTTGCCGGGGACCTCGCCAAGGTGATCCGTTGTCACCTTTTCTCTTTATTCTTATCACAGAAGCTCTCTCCCGTATCATTGCTAGGGCTGAAGCGAATAATTGCCTCCATGGGATCCGTATTGCCCGATCGGCTCCTCCTATCTCCCACCTCCTTTTTGCGGATGATCTAATACTCTTTAGTCGTGCCAACCCTTTGGAAGCTCTCTGCATTGGTGATTGCTTGAAGAAATTTGCTACATGGGCGGGGCAAAGTATTAGTTTACAGAAATCATTTATTCAATTCAGCCCAAATTTGTCTCAGGACGTTCAAGAGAGCATCCGTAGTGTGCTCAGGTTATCTAATGTTCCTTCAAAAGAAAAATACTTGGGGCCCATGCGGCTCCCTTGATCCAAGAAGCAAGCCTTTGCTGAAGTCAAAAATAAGGTGGTGCAGAGAATGTCGGGCTGGAAGGCAAAAACCCTTATCTCAAGTAGGCAGGACAGTTCTTATTAACGCGGTTGCTGCGGCCTTACCATCTTATTGCATGTCCGTGTTTTTGCTCCCACGTGCTTTTTGCAAGGAATTAGATACCCTTTTTAAAAATTTCTGGTGGGGTTTCTCGAAGGATAAAAATCGTAACTGAAACCCCAAGGCGTGGGCTGCTATTTGCATACCAAAGGAGCAGGGTGGGCTTGGCTTGCGTCGCATGTATGATCTTAACAGGGCAATGATTGCCAAACTGTCCTGGCAGGTTATTCATGACCCGGAACGCCTATGGGTCAAGGCTTAGTGCTAAATATCTTCAAGGTGGTTCTCTTTTGAGTTACCAGGATAAAGCTGATGTTTCATGGATTTTGAAGCGGGTGGAAAGGACCAGGGAACTCGTGATTAATAATTTGGGGCGGCGCATTAACAATGGCAGGAACACTCTTATTTGGGTCCATCCGTGGCTTCTTGCAATTCCAAGCAAAATCCCACAGCTGAAAGAGGGTACTCTGATGCCTAGGGATGTACATTATGTTGCTGATTTATTTGACTCTGCATCTAGCTCTTGGAAGGTAGCAGACATCCGGCGTTGGTTTGAGGAGGAATCCGCTGAAGCTATTCTCAACATTACTTGCCATAATTCAGAGGAGGAGGATGAAGTTATTTGGCTCCCTGATCCGAAAGGGCAATTCTCGGTTAAGTTTGCTTATGTTAGTGATCAAATCAGCCGCTTAGCTTATCCTTCCTGTCTGACTTCCAAGGATTGGCAGCAATTCTGGTCTCTGAAAATTCAGCACCGACGGAAGCTTGTTTTTTGGAAGGTAATTGTTGATGCTCTTCCCCTCCGTACGAATTTAAGTCGATTTATTTCTTCAGAACCTGAATTTGCGGCTGCATGTCCTTTATGCAAGCTAGAGGCTGAAACTACTAGCCACCTTTTTCTTGCCTGCCAGTTTTCTAGCGTCTTGTGAAGAGAAGCCCCTCGGCGCACGAATGTTGAGGCCTTTGTGAATGCCCCCTTTGAGAATTGGGTGAAGTCTTTGCTTTCTTGTCACCCACGGGATAAAGTGCAATGGACTGAGCTCATGCTGTCTGCCGCCCTTGTTATTGACATTTTCTGGTATACTCGTAATCGAGTCGTTCATGACTTGGCGACTCCGGAGATCGATGTGATGATTTGTAAACTTAAACGGAGGTTTGTTGATCATTGTTTGGCTTGGGATTAACTTTGACGTTGCTGTTTTGGAGGATGTTTTGAGTTATGTGTCTGTGTGTCGAAATAGTGCAGGGAGGCTTGTGTCTGCTCGTGGTTCCTGGAGGAAAGGTAGCAATCCTCTGAAAGGGGAGGCACTAGCTGCCCTTTTAGCTTGCCAGCTTGCGGTTGATTTGAATTGTTCCCAAGTGATTCCTTGGTTGTATGCACACAGGTCAATGAGCGGGGTCACACCCGACTGGTTGATTGATGGAGAAATTCACCGAATTAGGTGTATTCTTGACGAACACCCCATGTGGAAATTCCTATGGACCCCTAGAGATGGGAACTGCACGGCACATTTTGTTGCTAGATGGTGTAATAACTCACAGACATTGTGGTTCTATTCCTCTCTCAGCTCTGCCGACAGATATTCTTGTATGTGATTGTGACTGTGGTTAACCGTGTAGCAATAAAATGTCCTCCTGTTGTTCAGGAAAGAAAAAAAGAAAGAAAGAGAGTTTCGAGTCTCTTAATTTGAAGGGTAATTCGTCAATCTCTCTCCCGCTCCACGACTCAGGGAGTTCAGATGTTCACACATCTGTTGACTGGCGTGTCCAAAGTCCTATACATAAATGATGAGTATGACACCTGGACCATCAAACGGGAGAGAGATGTCAAGAAATCGTTTTCCTAATCAGAGATTCTAGTCGATCGCCTATCAATTTAGACGTTCACATTTTCGCTGGCGTGTGCGAAGGATTTTTTGCAGAGAAGAAAAGTATCCTCTTGACTGGAGAAGATTTTAGCTACCAGTCTCTATCTCGAAAAACTTCATCAAGTATACATCCCTCCAAGAGTAAATAAATCCGATGCAGAATTCCTTGGAATTTTATCTCAATGGAATTGCAAAAATTTAGGCCACCGGTATATTGCAGCTAACCAACTCTTAAAGCAATATGCCGGTGGCCTAAAGGAACCTTTTCCTTACTTCCTCCAATGGCTACAGTTCTTAGATCACTGTGTTGTCTGATAATTCTCCATGTTTCCAATATTCCCTTGGCTTTTTCTCAAGATGAAAACCAATTCATCTACCATGGGTTCAATCAAGCCAATCTGCATCTTGGTGGTATCGCAGAAATCCACCGAAATGGTCTATTGCAGCTAACCAACCTTTCAAAACAGCAAGTTGGTTCAGCTTTCCACCGATTTCCTTTAAACTTCAACACAACTTCATCTGGTGCAACTTCCTCTCTTTCATTTTCTACAACCTTTGTCTTTGCCATGGTTCCTCAAGCGCCAAATATGGGTGGTCACGGCATGGCTTTCGCCATTAGTCCCTCAATGGACTTCACCCATGCTCTACCAACTCAGTTTCTGGGACTCTTCAACTCTTTAAATAACGGCCTTGATGGTAACCGCATTTTGGCCGTCGAGCTTGATCCTGTTAAGAGCCCTGATGTCAAAGATATTGATGATAACCATGTGGGAGTTGATGTGAACGGCCCGATATCAAAGCAATCAGCTCCTGCAACTTATTTTTCCGATAAAGAAGGAAGGAATATAAGCTTGGAGCTCATAAGTGGGAATCCAATGCAACTGTGGATAGACTATGATGAAGCGGAAAAGTTGGTGAATGTAACATTAGCCCCGGCCAGAATGTCAAAACCAAACAGGCCTCTCTTGTCAACACCCGTCGATCTGTCCCAAATTATCTTGGGACCTGTGTATGTTGGTTTCACAGCTGCCACAGGTGCGCTTGTAAGTGATCATTACATTCTTGGATGGAGCTTTAATAGAAGTGGTCAAGCACAAAGCTTTGATGTTTCAAGCCTTCCTCGACTTCCCCGACGGTGGGAAAGAGAAGAGAAACCAGGACCAATGACCATAATTTCTCTCATAGCAGCAGCGGTTATGCTGGTAACGCTCATTGGAGCTGCTTACATTATAAGGAGGAAGAAATACGAAGAAATACGTGAAGATTGGGAAATGGAGTACGGTCCTCACCGGTTCAGCTATAAGAATCTTTACAAAGCAACCAAGGGTTTCAAAGACGAACAGCTTCTAGGAGCAGGAGGTTTTGGAAAGGTTTATCGAGGTGTAATTTCTTCTTCTAATTTACAAATTGCAGTCAAGAAAGTATCCCATGATTCCAAACAGGGGATGAAGGAATTCGTAGCTGAGATCATTAGCCTGGGAAGACTGAGGCATAGGAACTTGGTACAGCTCCTGGGTTATTGCCGGCGTAGGGGAGAACTCCTCTTGGTCTATGATTATATGCCCAATGGAAGTCTTGACAAGTTCTTATACAGCAATGGAAGACCAAGCCTTGACTGGCTTACAAGATTTCGTATCATCAGAGGAGTAGCATCTGGCCTTCTTTACCTCCATGAGGAGTGGGAACAGGTTGTTCTGCACAGAGACATAAAAGCAAGCAATGTTCTATTAGATGCTGAATTTAATGGAAGACTAGGAGATTTTGGCCTTGCCAGATTGTATGACCATGGTACTGATCCCCAAACAACCCATGTTGTTGGAACTGTGGGTTATTTGGCTCCGGAGCTTACCAGAACGGGAAAGGCAACAACTTGCACCGATGTCTTCGCTTTTGGGGCTTTCATGCTCGAGATGGCTTGTGGAAGGAGGCCTATAGAGCTACAAGGGCAGCCTGAAAATGTAATTTTGGTTGATTGGGTCTTCGAGTGCAGGGGAAAAGGAGCAATCCTTAATGCTAGTGATCCTAAATTGGAAGGTAATTATGTGGTGGAGGAAATGATATTGGTTTTGGGACTAGGCCTGCTTTGCTCCCATGCAAATCCGGCAGCTAGGCCTAGCATGAGGCAAGTGATGCAAGTTTTGGATGGCGATGCTAATCTGCCAGATGTACCATATGACACGCTTCTTTGGGTACATTTTCAAATTACAATGCACCAGATTTCTTGGTGTCACTGCCTTCATCATTTGGCCAACGTTCTGCTCCTTCCATGTCCAGCACTGATTCGATCCTTAAAGGGGGTCGTTGAATAGCAGATTGTCTGGGTAGAGAGAAGTAAAAGAGGAAACCTTCTGAATATGATGTTAGGTGCATGGGAGTCTACTTTGAGCTCTTGGTAGTACTGTATAACTAATTCAGTTGTTGTACTTTAAGGATCATTATGAATATATTGTTTGCAGTACATCCATAAGACCATAATATACAATACATCCATCTGATACAGGATTCCTTAGAATTTTATCTCAATGGAATTGCAAAAATTTAGGCCACCGGTATATTGCAGCTAACCAACTCTTCAAGCAACAGCTCAGCCCGTCCGATCTACCAATTTTTCTGAAGTTTTCAACTAATAGATCAAGCTAGTCTTATATATAGCGAAGAAGGCAATGAACTTACCAAAAAGGTAAAAACAGTGGACCTATAACGTTCCACAGTGACAGAACCAAGAGTAATCTTTTCATTGTGATGTGAAATTAAAAGATCAGGGTGATCAGAATAGCATTAGGGGAATAAATTTGAGAAGTTATTGAGAGTACTTGTTCTATCACAGCTTCTAGAGACTATATCCTCCTTGCGAGGCAATTGGTTTGTGGTTCATGGGAACACATAGTGACATCTGACAGGACAGATTGGTAAAGAAGAAAAACTCATTTCTCAGGTATTGGAGATATTTAAACAAATTGGTCCATACAGGTAAAAGGGATAACATTCTTTCCTCGGCTCGACAAGTCTCAAAGGTTAGTTGGGACCATTGGAATGCTTGGAAAATACAGCTTTCAGCTACAAAATCTATCGCGTGGAAAGCTCCACCTCCGGAATCTACCAACATAAATGTGGATGTGGCAGTTAATTCTCAAACAGGAACCTTTTCCTTACTTCTTCCAATGGCTACAGTTCTTAGATCACTGTATTGTCTGATAATTCTCTATGTTTCCAATAGTCCCATGGCTTTTTCTCAAGAAGAAAACCAATTCTTCTACCATGGGTTCTCTCAAGCCAATCTGCATCTTGGTGGTATCGCAGACATCCACCCAAATGGTCTAGTGCAGCTAACCAACCTTTTAAACCAGCGTGCTGGTTCAGCTTTCCACCGATTTCCATTCAACTTCAACACAACTTCATCTGGTACAATTTCCTCTCTTTCATTTTCTACAACCTTTGTCTTTGCCATGGTTCCTCAAGAGCCAAATATGGGTGGCCACAGCATGGCTTTTGCCATTAGCCAACTTGAACCAAAGTTAGTAAGAACAGCAAGACTAATCCCTCGCCCTCTTGTCCGAAGGGAGAATATCTCTGATACCATAAGCCAATTGATCGGCCCAAATGATATCTGAAAGACAATTCAAGGGATAGAAATATATGAGTGAATTGACATTTGCATTACTCTTGTTTAGGGAGAAAACAATATCATTCTTCCTTTCTCTTTTCCCATAATAACTGTAGGAGCACACAACAACAGCCAAAGGGAGATCGGGGCTTCGAAGGGTAAGAAGATTCAAATGGGAATGCCTCCTTCAAGGGAGGTGGAGGAGGCCCACTAGCTAAGTTGTACCCTATGAAATTCGGGCCTACATGATTTTTGTTGGGGACCATGAGCTCGTATCTTGGAGCATACATATGTGATTATAAAAGAATTACGATTTTACCCTCATAAAATTATCACTGTAAAAAAAACTATGGGGACAAAATTGTCATTTCGTATGTCAAAAAATCATGTTCCATCTAAATTAACTGAAAATTTTAAGGAAGGTTGCAAAGTGTTAAGACCCCCATAGTTGGAAGGTGGAACGTGTATTTAACCAAAAACAATTATCATTACTCATTAAAAATTAACTGCTAGCCTTTTATTGTTTTATTTTTATCCTAGAAAAAATTAAGGGGCCTTTCTACAGTATAAACTTCTATCAATGTTGGAAGACAAACTTCGGCTGCTTTTGCTACACTCTAGGAGTGCTCCTTATAGTTATAATCGAAAGAAAATAGTGCAGAGAATTGCAATCTTCGAAAGAGAAAAAGGGTACCTGATAGCAACCAACATAGAGAAGTAGACCAGCTACAGCAACAATAGGCAAACCTACAAGAACTTTATAATAAGCAGAAAGCAGAAAGAGAGAAAGAGCCTGTAGAGATTTAAAGAAAAGCAGAATTAACCTTAGGTAGTGTTAAGCTCTCACTGTACTTTTTGTCAGTGCTCAGTAAAATATAAATAATACGCAATATAGATGGATGGTCATAGGCTGAATACAATCCCACTGACACCCCCAATTAGCAGGGGTCTTCTCCCAAGATCATCTAGTTTTAGGATAGCTATCCATGTCATCAGAAACTGGAGGAAAAACCACAAACTTTGTTATTAGCATTACTCAGAGGTATAAAGGCAGGGAGACTCTCCCCAAATATTCAAACACATTGCAAGAAGATTATTGAGCATACTTTGAACACACCAATTACAACTGAAACTCGGGTAGCATCAGATTCTTCACCATGTATCAACTCTCACCCTCTCTCACCATACTTTTGGAGCAGGGAGGGACCTAGGAATTAAATCTTAGGGGATCAAATGCATAAAATATAAAAAATTTAAAACATAAAGAAGAAACTGCTAAAATGCAAAGAAAGTGGATTCATGGGCAACCTCTGAATAATCTAAGCACTTCCACAATGAAAGTGACGAAAATATGAAATATGCATAAAGCAAAACCCAGGTTACACTTTTTGTTCTATTCCCCACAGAACCTGAATAACTTGGTATTCATTCTTCCTTCTTAGACTTGGAACAAGCAAAAGTTATTGTCAAGGTTGCAAAATATTGGTAAAATTGGACAGCCTAAACTGAAATAGTTGTTTACCGGGTCCAACTTCCCCAACAGTAACAGGAATGCATAGTTAAAGAATCTGTATACATCCGCTCAAATTTTGTAACATCTAAGTTTCCAGATTCCATGACCTCGAGACAGATATGGACTCAAAGAAAAGGCTCAGAGAGAGTATTGGGATTATATCTATGGTTAAGGAGTTAAATCTTGTATAAATACTACCCTAAAAGGTAATCCCTTAGAATTTGTAATTACTCAGAAGAGCCCATATCCAATGAACAACCAACGAAATCATCTCTCCCCTGCTTCAATCCAATCCAAATCCTCCAAAGAGTTCAAAATGATACACATACGGAAAACAAATTATCCAAAAATAATGAAGTTACCAGGCTTGCGTGAACGGGAAGGGAAACGAGCTGGAGTGAAACGGCATAAACCTCGCTTCTCTGGATTCTGTCCCCTCGTGACAGAAAAATGCGTGCCAAACAAGCTCGAGCTCTGTGAATTTCTACGATGAGAGCGTAAATATTGAGACACAGAGAGGGAGGGAGGAAGAGAAAGAGATAGAACCTTGGAGGGGTGAGAAGAAGAGGAAGAGCTGGTTGGGCCCCGCCGCAGTATGAGGGCATATTCACCACCACAGCTTGCATCTCTCTCTACTGCAGTACCGTTTTCCCTTCTTTTTTCTTTCCTTTTCCTTCCCTCACTTTCTCGCTAAACAAACAGATGTCAGATATACGAGGGGGAATCAGAACTCTCTCTCTCAGCCTTGCAGGGTATCTTCCTTCGTCGTGACTCGATTGGCGCCACTGGTCTTTTTGTTTTTTTAAAGATAATTAAAAATTTATTTAATAATGAAGAAATTACAAAGACACACAGGCCCAAAGACGGGCTACTTAGCCCATTACAGCAGAATGCCAGAATTAAAAGACCAAAGGTCCACAACAAACGGCAGAACGGCCCAAAAAATACCCACAACAAATCTTGCATACTGTAATCACAAGACAGCAAAAATTGAATAGCTATAATTATAAATAACCTTTACATGCATATCCCAGAAAATCAAAACAAACGTGCTTATCTCCCGAGCCCAAATTCTTGAAGAAAATGAAACAAATCAATCGACACAAGGACAAGAAGGAAAAAAAAAAAAAAAAAAAGGCAAACTCGATTTCAATTACACAGGTTGGGAGATGAATAGAGAGGGTTATGCAGAGCAGAAGAAGATCGTTTTTTCCTTGAAAATAGATCTCCCACGAGAGGAATAATAGGCTTCTTCTTCATCCTCTTACTCTCCAGCTGTTTCCCTCCAAAATATCCTTCCTCGCCAAAGCTTAATAACTGAGTCAAACTCGGCGAGTCCTCCATACTAAACTGCATCAACTTGCCTTAGAAATAGGTGAGATAGGCTGTGACTTCTTTGAGGCATGCGGAACGAGGAGACGTCCCAATACGCAGCTGCCAATTCAGCTAAAAACTCAACATCACAAATGCCGAAGATATCTACCAATGCGCATTCGGCCAAGAATTCACCCTCACGAATTCCTATTTCCACCAATCCTCATGAAGGTAACTTTCCTTTCTTTCAATTGGATCCTGATATGTATATGGAGACCAATTAACAGGCTTCGATTAGTGTAATTCTGAAACCTGGTGATCATGTGAGGATGTATCTCATATCTGGAAAGAATTAGTCACTTGGTCAAATGCTTACCTGCTACGGAGTCAATGATGTTGTACTGCAGTTTTCCTCTTAGGTATGGTATAAAGTAATATCTCCTGGGTCTTTCTCTGATGCAGTTGGGGACGAAGAAAATAATGGAAGAATACTCCAAGCCAATTGAGAGAAAGAAATGCACTTTGGGACAAGGAAACAAATTCCAGAACTGTGCACCGGATTTTACACCTACTTAGGCGCAATAAGTATTCTGCAGAGGATGTTTCTGGAAAAATCCTCTTCATTGTATTCCTTTTGATATTTCCTCTTGTGATAATCCCCCCAACCCCCCTGAATTCTCTGTAGGTGGATGCTTTGATGTTCTGTTCTGTTTTTATTGAATTTACTTAGCCCAAAAAAAAAAGTATTCTACAGAGATAATTTCCTCAGTCTGAATAAGCGATATATCTGCAGCTCTCTAAGTTCAAACAATTTTATATTTAATTAATCACTGCATCGAACATTGACATTTTCAATGATCAAGTCCTGAGCATGATTTACTGCACTGATGACACTAATCAATTAGTTGGTGATGGAAATGGTTTAAAGAAATGTGCATCCGACTTCCTTAAGCCAAGTTGGTAGGTTTTGGCTAGCAAAAAGTTTTGGGAGTTTCAAAATTTTGGTGCATGAGAATTGATGAAAAAGTGAAGAGAGATAATTTGAGTAAATTTTTATTTTGACAAAAAGAAATGATTTGATAGAGTGAGAGATTATTTTATAGTTATTCTATTAGGCCAAATATTTGGGGTAGCCAAGCACCAAATAATGACCTTATGATAGTGAGACGAGTTGCCCCGAACCGGTAGTTGCTATAGGTTGACCACTATTCATAAAGTTTCTTTCAAGAAGATCAATCTCCATGTTAGTGCATTTTTGTATTAGCAAAATTTCATGTCAAAATATGTCTTGATCGAGTTGTAATTTTGGTTCCCAGATTTGTTCAAGAGTTAGTGTTGGAGGTCTGTCCAAAGTCTTCTCACGTTTGACCCACGCTCAAGCGCCCTTAGGAGAATTCAGACTGAGACATCACGTTTGACTCACGCTCAAGTGCCCAGTTATAATTTTAGACAGAGACATCAAGTTTGACTCACAAGACGCTCGAGCGCCCAGTTATAATTTCAGACAGAGACATAGCGTTCGACTCTCGCTCGAGCGACTTCCAGCAAATTTCAGAAATCACTGAATTTCTAGACTTTCCTTATGAAACCTTGGAAAACCCTATTAGGTTTCGAGGGACCGTCCAAAATATGATCAAGGCTTCCATTGAGAATATTTGTGTCTCTTCCTTGAGAGAAAAACCCCAGATAATTCATGCCTTAAATTGATCAGCTTTTCTTAGTTTTCAGTCATCCTGCTATAGAACCTTCATAATGTTGAAGGTGTGCTGAAGAACAAAGTTTGTTCATGAAGAATTCATAAGAAAAATCCCAGAGGCCTGAGGTGAATGCCGCACGGAGCGGGTCTAAGCAAGGATGCTTAGATTATTATATCAGGGTTGTCAGAGTCAAGCAACTAGGGTTTCTTGTGTCTGAATCACTGTTTGTAAGGTTTTCTTCTTAGTGGATTTCAGGTAGCTGCTAGCCTAAAGTGATTTTTTTCCTTTGAATGATATTTCAAAGGTTTTCCACTTCGTCAACCAAATCCTTGTCTCTTTGTGTGATTGAAGTTTAATTTAAATTTTCTGTTGCTTATTTGTTGATTAAGTTAATTATTATACATATCTAGGCTGAACAACTTTAGAACGTGTTTTAAAATTGTTGTTGATCTTTAATTAAAAGGAAAACACATATTCCTCCCTTCTAGGCGTTAATAGGGTCTAAACCGGATTTTTTTACTCCATTCCTAGCTCTGAACTATCACTCAATGTTATTTACCAGTCTAAGCTACGAATTCCCTGAGCGTGACCATAAGAGCACCCAATTGCAGAATGTCCAATTTGAGTTGTAGCTACTGCCCACTAAGTGAGCTTGCCACCACAACACTAGCAAGACCATAAGCCCACAAGCCGGTCTCAATTCTATCCATTAGGCATAAGTATGGGTGTACATGGTACATGTTGTTACTGAAATTTGACAATCTACCATATAGTCTGCTAACTAGCGGATACCCAAAATGGATTCTGCTTCTGCTAAGGGATATTGTTAGACTTAGCATAATCGGAAGTGGACTAAGCGGAACTGGATGTTGGAATTCCGGTAATGTTTTGAGCCACATTTTTTTTTTCTCGTTTAGGCCTTATTTAACAAAAATAAACGATTCACACATATTCAAAAAATTTGAATCTAGAGTCACGATTCACACAGATTCAACATTTTGAACACAGATTCACAAATTCAACTATTCAAAAAATTTGAACTTAAAGTCACACAATTTGATTAAAAGAAAATTGATTCGATAATCACAGATTTATCATTCACATTAGTATAATAAAAAAACTTACCACTGATTCACAGTGTTAGAAATCCCCAAATTTGAACGGGACCAAAACTCTAAACAAAAACAGAATATGAGGTTAGCAAGAAATTCCACACAAATAAAATGAAAAATTACAAAGCACAAGTGGAAATGTGAAATTAGATGCTGAAATTCTGCGAAGTGTGAAAAGACTCAAGACTCCAGTCCAGAGGCTTCAAAGTGCGAAATGCTCGAGTTGTCAACGTTGAGGGAGAGAACGGAGAAAACGTCGCTGCGAGAGAGCCAGAGAGGGAGAGAACTGCTGAGAGAGATGAGCGACTAAGAGAGATGAGAGATTGAGAGAGATGAACGAGGGAGGGAGTAGCATTAGGGTTAATGAAACCCTAGATCAAATCGTTGATGTCATTGCTGTTTTGATCCAGGGTCTTATTTGTAATAAATAATAATAAACGATGTCGTTCTATTTTAATTGGAATGATGTCATTTTGATATTTAGAGAAAAAAAAAACACAAAACGGGTTTTCGCTAAACTGGCGGAATTTTCCACTTTTCACATCCAAGAAATGTCCAAATAGGGCTCCGGTTCCAGGTAGCCACAGACCTTGGCTTGCCGGAACCAGAGATAAATACGGCGTTGGAAGACCGCCGCTGGCCGGATTGGATGAATAAGCTTAGGCCTAAGGCCAAGCTTTTCTTTTGCAAGCAATTTTAACTTATGTCCTACTTGAACTCCTGAACTTGAAGCTAGTGAATTAGTGGGCAGTACCAACTGAGTTACAGCTGTCGTATGTGTGCGCATTTTTTTCCCAATGGGGGAGAAGCACGCAATTGACTAAAAGAAAAATCTGCGAGTCTTCTCTTTCTTTGGTAATCATGGTGCAAAACTCAATTGACGGACTAGACCTCTGTCTGCAAACATACCATTTAGGAGCTTTCATTGAATTGATCACGAGAAGGTGGTGGAACAACTAGTTTACATTCTTAATTGGAATATACCTACATCTAGGTAAGTATGACATTTGGACCAGGGCTGGCTCAAAGGTAAGGTAAGTTAGGTGATAGCCTAAGGCCTCACCCTGAGCAAGGCCCTATAAAGAGCTTATAAAAAAAAAAATTAATTTTTTTTAAGTGTTGTAGATGATCAAAAAAATAAAAAGACACTGAGCTAAAGGAAAAAAAATTACAAATTACAAAATACAATCTTTTCATATTTTTTATATGAGTGACTGTCTTTTTACTCATCGAGTGATATATTTTTCTTAGGCCTCCTAATATTTTTTTATATTTCCTGAACTTTGATCAAAGAGAAAAAATGCCTATAAATTTCTTAACTGTGCAAGTTATGGAGATGCACTATAAATTTCTTAAGTGTGCAAATTATGGGCCTTAATGTCTTGTATGAGAGCCCTATAAAAATAATGAATGAGACCTTTGAATATTTTATATTAAATTTAATAATTTTGAGATAATTTTAAATATTGTATATTAAAATTTATATAAAAAGCCTACTGATTTATATGGCCTTAGACCTCCATTCAGCTTGAGCCGGCCCTGATTTGGACTGTACATCTGGCGAGGTCAAAAAATCGTTGGTCAATGATGAGTATGACACCTGGACCATCAAACGGGAGAGATGTCAAGAAATCGTTTTCCTAATCAGAGACTCTAGTCGATCGCCTATCAAATCAAACGTTCAAATTTTCGCTGGCGTGCGCGAAGGATTTTTTGCTGAGAAGAAAAGTATCCTCTTGGCAGGCGATGATTTTAGCTACCCATCTCTTATCTCGAAAAACTTCATCAAGTATACATCCCTCCAAGAGTAAATAAATCCGACGGAGGTATACTGCAGCTAACCAACTCTTAAAGTAATATACCGGTGGCCTAAAGGAACCTTTTCCTTACTTCCTCCGATGGCTACAGTTCTTAGATCACTGTGTTTTCTGATAATTCTCCGCGTTTCCAATATTCCCTTGGCTTTTTCTCAAGATGAAAACCAATTCATCTACCATGGGTTCAATCAAGCCAATCTGCATCTTGGTGGTATCGCAGAAATCCACCCAAATGGTCTATTGCAGCTAACCAACCTTTCAAAGCAGCAAGTTGGTTCAGCTTTCCACCGATTTCCTTTAAACTTCAACACAACTTCCTCTCTTTCATTTTCTACAGCCTTTGTCTTTGCCATGGTTCCTCAAGAGCCACATAGCGGTGGTCATGGCATTGCTTTCGCCATTAGTCCCTCAATGGACTTCACCCATGCTGTAGCAATTCAGTATCTGGGACTCTTCAACAGTCAAATAACGGCCTTGATGGAAACCGCATTTTGGCCATCGAGCTTGATTCTGTTAAGAACCCTGAATTCGAAGATATTGATGACAACCATGTGGGAGTTGATGTGAACGGCCTGAAATCAAATCAATCAGCTCCTGCAACTTATTTTTCCGATAAAGAAGGAAGGAATATAAGCTTGGAGCTCATAAGTGGGAATCCAATGCAATTGTGGATAGACTATGATGAAGCGGAAAAGTTGGTGAATGTAACATTAGCCCCGGCCAGAATGTCAAAACCAAACAGGCCTCTCTTGTCAACACCCGTCGATCTGTCCCAAATTATCTTGGGACCTATGTATGTTGGTTTCACATCTGCCACAGGTACACTTGTAAGTTATCATTACATTCTTGGATGGAGCTTTAATAGAAGTGGTCAAGCACAAAGCTTTGATGTTTCAAGCCTTCCTCGACTTCCCCTACGGATGGAAAGAAAAGAGAAACCAGGAGTAATGACCATAATTTCTCTCATAGCAGCAGCGGTTATGCTGGTAACGCTCATTGGAGCTGCTTACATTATAAGGAGGAAGAAATACGAAGAAATACGTGAAGATTGGGAAATGGAGTACGGTCCTCACCGGTTCAGCTATAAGAATCTTTACAAAGCAACCAAGGGTTTCAAAGACGAACAGCTTCTAGGAGCAGGAGGTTTTGGAAAGGTTTATCGAGGTGTAATTTCTTCTTCTAATTTACAAATTGCAGTCAAGAAAGTATCCCATGATTCCAAACAGGGGATGAAGGAATTTGTAGCTGAGATCATTAGCCTGGGAAGACTGAGGCATAGGAACTTGGTACAGCTCCTGGGTTATTGCCGGCGTAGGGGAGAACTCCTCTTGGTCTATGATTATATGCCCAATGGAAGTCTTGACAAGTTCTTGTACAGCAATGGAAGACCAAGCCTCGACTGGCTTACAAGATTTCGAATTATCAGAGGAGTAGCATCTGGCCTTCTTTACCTCCATGAAGAGTGGGAACAGGTTGTTCTGCACAGAGACATAAAAGCAAGCAATGTTCTATTAGATACTGAATTGCTGAATTTAGGGATAGAGATCTAGAGGATTGGCCTTGGCAGATTGTGCTGACCTTGTACTGATTCCCATACAACCCATGTTCTACTCGGTTATTTGGCTCCGGAGCTTACCAGAACGGGAAAGCCAACAACTTGCGACTGATGTCTTCGCTTTTGGGGCTTTCATGCTCGAGATGGCTGTGGGAAGGGAGGAGCTACAGAGGGCAGCCTGAAAATGTAATTTTGGTTGATTGGGTCTTCGAGTGCAGGAGAAAAGGAGCAATCCTTGATGCTAGTGATCCTAGATTGGAAGGTAATTATGTGGTGTGGAAATGATATTGGTTTTTGATGAACTAGGCCTGCTTTGCACCCATGCAAATCCGGCAGCTAGGCCTAGCATGAGGCAAGTGGGAAAGCAAGTTTTGGATGGCGATGCTAATCTGCCAGCTGTACCATATGACACTGCTTGCTTTGGGTTAAATTACAAGTATACAATGCATCCGATGTTTCTTAGTGTCACTAGTGCCTTGTACATTTGGCATAACGTTCTGGCTCCTTCCATCCTAGCACTGATTCGATCTTTATATGGGGTTGTTGAATAGCAGATTGTCTGGGTAGAAAGAGAGTAAAAGTTATGAAGACCTGTATGAAGGTTATGATGTGGAGGGCAGTGGTGCGAGGTGACGAGGACTGATAGCTATAGGCATAGGATTCTCTACCTAAAACACAGTCACATGATCCCTTTTTTTGTTTCAAAATTTGTATTATTCAATATTGTTGATTGAGAAGTGAGAAGCTTCTTTCTCTTTTTTTAGGTGACTTTAGAACATAGAGTGGTGATCGAGTGTAAAGACTCTCTTTCACCCTTAACTTACCTTTATTTATTTTCTTTTGATTTTCTTAAGAATTATGATGTTAGGTGCATAGTAGTAGACTCTAAGCTCTTGATAATACTATACAACTAATTCAGTACTGTTTGCATTTTGGTCGCTTTAAGATAATTATGAATCTAGTGTTTGCAGAACCCGTTTGAGTGGTTCATCAAGTCCTAGCACTCTTAACTATGTTTGTTTATGGTTTTGAAAAAGTTTTGATTTCAAACCATTCCAAATTCACGATTTTTTTCACGAAGGAAAAAAAAAGAAACTCTACCCGTGAAGAACGCCCAGCTTATTAAAGCCCGGCTTTAGAGAAGGCATAACCTATTGACTTTGCTCAGAAAGGAAGAATCGAAGATGCTGAGGATGTGATCCTAGTTATTTTTTATGGTGCTTCTTATTCTCCTGCTTTTCTTCTTCGAAAATGGGTTTGACTTCTAAATCTATCAACTCTGTTCTACTATTCTGTTAGTGTATAATCTTAGTTGGTTTTAACTTGTGTTTAATTGAGTTTAATTCCCTGAGATTTAAAGGTGTCTTGAAGCTCCAATGTATAGTTGGACAGTACAGTGCAAGTACATGTTTGGACATATTTTCTGGGGTTAAAGTTTGATTGGAGTATGCACGTAGCCAGTTAACGCAGAATAGAAGCGTTACTTTTTTCCTTGAAAGTTCAAGTTCATTCGAAGTCATATGGAAGTTCGACAGAATCGTGTTTTTTAACAGCTGTAACATAATTCAGTTAAAAAGATTCTAATTGATTATTAATTCTAGAAGGCCAAGATAGTCTAAAATCTTCTTCTTAATACCCCGTATGAAAAACAAGGTTTAGACCCTAAAGAACACCCAGAGGGGGGTGATTGAGGTAATGGATGTAGGAGAGAGAAAATATAAACACTTTAGGTGCAAAGGTCTTAAAGAATTTTTCTATCAAGCAAAGATGCCATGGAAAGATGGAAATAACTTGGTAAAACCTCTTGAACGTTTTTCTCACGGTTTAAATAGAAAATGATATAGGAAATTTGAAAACAAGGGAAATTTGCCGATCGAGGCTAAGGATCGAGCAAAGCTTGGGCGAAATACGACTGTATAAAAAAGTGCCAATTTTGCTCGAGCCAAGCGAGGGCGAAACTTACTATATGGAAAAAATGCCAATTCTCTCGAGCCAAGATCAGGCGAAACTCATTGTAAAGAAATCACCCATTTTCGCTCAAGCTAAGGACAAGTGAAGCTTAGGCAAAATCCTAGTTCGGGGAGATACACTTGAGAGATTTTAGGAACGGATAACACTTCGCGAATTGGAACTTCTCTTTCAAAATTCGAAAAACATGATCTTTTCATCCTTAACGTTCGTTAATTTTCAACCTGCCTTTTCAAACCTAATCTTTTTAGAGACGCAATTTTGAACACTCAAACAAACCCTTTATCTAAATAATTCAAATTACACTATCAATTTTGAAACAAAAAACGAATCTGTCAATAACATTAACACTGCATTACCCTTAATTACCCTCTTGGAGTAAAAACAGTCGCACTTGACTAAAGAAAAATCTTCAAATCTTCTTCTTTCTTTGAGAATTATGGTGCAAAAACTCAATAGACGGAAACTAGAATATCTGTCTGCAAACTTTCGATTCAGGAGCTTTCATGGCGGTCGGCTTGCTACCAAAACTAAAACCACTGTTTGGCAGACTCTGAATAATAGATGACCGATCAAGTTGATACAGCAGTGTGTTTTTTTTTTTTTTTATCCTCTAGCTCACAGGTGGCAATTGCAATCATGAACAAAAATTAACCCTCCCAAAGCATCCTGGACGCGCGCGCTTAAAATTTCCTTTTTTCCCATGGAGGTTGTGCTATGTAGGTTGCCAAGCTTCATGTAAAAGGTATGAAAGAAAGACTGAGACAGTTTCATGTCCTTTCCCATTGAATTGATCTAGATAAAAAAGTGGTGGGACAACCCAGTTTACGTTCTTACTTGGGATACTATGTGGTACCTACCACGTACATCTGACAAGAATGACATTTTGGACTATCGATCGGCGAGGTCAAAAAATCTTTGTCAAAACGAAAGTTTCGAGTCTCTTAATTGAAGGTAATTCGTCAATATCTCTCCCGCCCCATGACTCAGGGAGTTTAGCTGTTCATGCATATGTTGGCTGGCGTGTCCAAAGTCCTATACATGCGGTAAAGAAAAGTTTCATTTGTTCAGACAGAATCGGATGTCGCATCTTACTGCAAAATGGGCGGCTTCTTCTTACATTTTGGGCTCCATCCCCGTAGAAACTCTTCCGGTGTTCCTGTTCCGTTGTCGATTGCTGTTTTGTTGAATCTTTTAGCCTGTATCCTTATCGGTTTCTGTATTGAACCGTGACTTACAAAAAAAAAGAATCGCCACACAAATCATGATCTCTAACGTGGAATTCTTTTTTAGACGTGCTCCACCATCTACGCAAAACCAAGGGAAGAAGACGAAACGCAAGTTGAACAAATGGCAGTTTTAATGTGCATTTTCAAAGAAGCATGAGTTCCATCCCAAAGCTTAAGCGTAGTATGTAGAGAGGCACAACAAACAAGCATATATGAGATCAGTTATCTAAAGAATGTAGCAGCCATTCTGATGTAAAAAAAAAAAAAATGGCCCCATATATGGTCGGAGACTCGGTTAGGCAACTCGTAGACCGGCCATCCTGTTTATCTGCCAGTTTCTTGATTAGATCAGCAGCCAGTATCAAACTATTGTTGACTTTTTTGGATGCACATGAAAATTATCCTAGGTATAATGAATCTCAACAAACAACCTTACCTAGGGCTAAGGGATGACCACACCACAATCCAAAAGCTGCCTAACTGATGTGAACCTCGCAAGAATAACGAGACCCAACAATGAAAGGGAATCCAAGATCGTTTTAGGACTTATTCGAATAGGAAGACCTCGACCCTTTGTCTAGGAAAACAAGAACCTCGGTATAAGAAGACGCCACAAACGATTGATGAAAATTCCGTTTGATAAGTCAAGTTGAACGCCATAGCGAAAAAAAATCCCGATAAGTTCGAGAAGTCTCTTCAAAAACCAAAGAGAATAAATCCTCACAATTTTGATATCAATGTCTGCCGAATTACAAAGCAAAAGCTCCTATTTAAAGGCTAAACTTACAAGGAAAATAACCCTAACATGGAAACTTAATTAAACCCTAAATAAGATAAGGAAATAATTCCTACACGCCTAAAAACACACAAATCAATTAAGGAAATAATGCCTTGCTTGCCTAACAAAGATGTGGACGCCTAAAATAAAGAACTAAATATGGAAAAAGCTGCTGGACGTCTAAAAGAAGCGCAAGCCATAAAAACAAATATTTGGGCGCCTAGAATAGAGAACCTTCTAGAAGAGCCCCAAAAAAATTACTTTCCAACTTGAAGCTGACTTGGGCGCCTAGAATAGAGATCATTCTAGAACTTGAATCAAATTGAAAATCCTTTGTAGTTCACGTGGATCTTGTTCAATGGGCCTCCATGAATTTGCTTGAGCCCATAACTCTTGAATAAGTCCGTTGAGTACATCTTTGAACTTCTTGCCGTGCTCTCGTAACCGGCCTAATTGGTACTTGAACGAGATCCTTCGAAACGGTGCTTTGATCTCCATCATTCCCCTCCTCTTGAAAAGGATTTGCCCTCAAATAATCACCTACATCAAAAGGACTCAAATTAGTAATATTAAAAGTGGCACTTACATTGTACTCACTAGGTAAATCTAGCTTGTAAGCATTGTCATTGACGTGCTTGAGGACTTGGAAAGGACCATCCCTCTTGGGAGCAATTTGGAATGTCTTTTTGCTGGGAATCTTTCTTTTCTCATATGCAGCCAAACCCAATCTCCGGGTTCAAAAAGCATCTTGTGACGTCCCTTGTTGGCATTGTTTTGCATACTGCTCCGTTTGTCGCTCAAAGTGTTAAGTCAGTCTTGCTTTTCTCATGAATCTGCTTCACAAAGTCAGACTTTCTTTTTTGCCATCATAAATTTACATGCTCAGTCAAAGGCAAAGGAGACAATAAATCCGGGATTAAAGATTAAACCCGTACACAATTTCAAATGGCGAAAATTTAGTAGCAGTAATGAACAGCTCTGTTATAAGCAAACTCAACATGTGGTAAACACTCTTCCATGTTTTGATATTCTTTCTAATGATCGCCCTTCAATATAAAGTAGACAAAGTCCTATTGACAACTTCAGTTTGACCATCAGTTGTGGATGACAAGTATGATAGAAAACAATAGTGGTAGTAGTAACTTAACACCACAATAGTACGCCTTCCAAAATAGCTCAAGAACTTAGCATCTCTATCCGAAACAATCGTCCTAGGCATGCCATATAATCTCACAATCTCCCTAAAGAACAAGCCAGCAACATGCGAGGCATCATCCATTTTGTGACATAGAATAAAATGTATCATCTTAGAAAATCTATCCACAACCAAAAAAATTGAATCTCATCCACGTTTAGTCCTAGGCAATCCTAACACAAAATCCATTGAAATATCAATCCAAGGCTCACTAGGAATTGGTAAAGGAGTATACAAACCGTTGGGCGCACTTTGGATTTAGCTTGCTTACATGTGACACATCTACCACAAATTCTTTCAACATCCCGTTTCATGTGAGGCCAATAGAAGTGTTTTGCAAAATAGCTAAGAGTCTTTGCAACTCCAAAATGTCCCATTAATCCCCCACCATGAGATTCTTGCACTAATAACTCCCTCAATGAACAATTGGGCAGCATAACTTATTTTCTCGAAGAATTACTAGAATCCATATCAAGCCTAAGAACACCAATGAGGTTCACTCATTCCTCACAAATTCCCGGTCATCAGCGTATAGAGTTTTAATATGTTCAAAACCAAGCAATTTTGCATCAAATGGTGGAAAGTAATGCATACCTGCGAGAAAGTGCATCGGCGACTACATTCTCCTTACCTTGCTTATACCGAATGACGTATGGAAACGTCTCAATGAATTCCACCCAACGCGCATGCCTTTTGTTTAGCTTGTGTTGGCCCTTCAAATGTTTCAAGGACTCATGATTAGTATGAATCACGAACTCCTTAGGCCACAGGTATTTGGTTGCCAATCCATTTTGCCATTGCATCACAAAGCCCAATACCAAATTGTCATATCATTACTCCTTGTATCATAAAATGAATTGGGCCTAGAGTATTAGGCGTCGCTCCGTTAACTTCTCTCAAGACTGAAATAAGAAAGTAGCTCGTCCTTATGCCCCTACATAAGGAACTGCATCCAATTACCAATATTGCTGACAGCATCACATTCAAGTTTCAACGTTGTTGGAAAAGTTAGGTAAAGGAGATGTAATAAGAAGCCATGGTGGTCCAGTTCTCTCGGTAAAGTAATTGAATTAGTGACGTCTTTCTCGAGATCAGCTGCAGCTCCTATCGAACTAGTCCTTCACGTTCTGGAGCCTTTGACTGCCACTGAGCTCGGTACAGTTTGGGTGTGGGCGTTATATGCAGACTTAAGATAGGTACACTTCACAGTGGAACCGCCGGTAAGACCTAACTAGCAAGTTCCGTCGACAACTCCACACATTACCTTGACTTTACACTCGTCAACGGGGGGAACTTGGTACGGCCAAAATCTTTGGGAGGTTGACGCACCTTCTTGTTCATCAATCCAGGAATACTCTTTGGTGCGCCGCTAGACAAAGTCACCATGAAATAGCTATTAGCTTAGGGGTGGATTATGAGAAAAGTCCGGTATAGTGCAGCTGTCGTTCAGATATTAGCAAACCGACTGTTTCTTCCCTACTCATCTAAGATACATATTTCAAATGTACCGATTTTACCTCTCAATTACCATGAGTTTGTCCACGTATGTTTTTGATGTCTATAGAATTGAGGGGTTATTTTATTACAAACTCAAGTAGATATACAACAGGATCTACGTCTTATAAATGTATCATTTAGTTGTTTTCCGCGAAACACTGGCTTTTCATGAAGTTCATAATAGGTGCTGGGTTCGGCTAGTCTATTAGATCACCAAAAAGGCAAAACTAACTTTTACATTTAGTAAGTTAACAACCATTCATGAAAATTTTTGTGTAATTTTAACGTGAGAGGATTTTCCAGAAGGTTTATCAAATCCTTTATCTATTGAATCCCCTGAGGTAGGATGAATAACCACTCTGGTAAATAACAATTATCCATAGAAAATATGAGCCAAAGTAAGGACCTATAGCGAGTCTCATCTAACGAATCAGAATCTAGACGTGGGATTAGGAGGTTGAACGATGGACTGCATTCACTAAGGAAGGGCACCGTTAGAGGTTTAGAGCCCTCATGTGGATATAGAAGAAGGGCGGAGTTTCAAATCATAACTACACAATATCTCCATGACGGTCTATTCACTTCGTGGAGGAGTAAGATAGTTAAAATAGGCGGGAGACAGGCCAAAGAGGCGACATGGGGCTCAGGCGTCCTCCTTCACGTTGCCCTGTTTCTAACAACCTCATTACTTGCGTTAAAGCTCCTTTGTCTCCTGCGGGATGGCTCCTATATAGATGGTCGGTTGAAAAATATGAAATTGAAGTTGGGAAGACAGAGGGCATACGAGATAAATCGATTTGAACCTGTCTATGGTCACATTTCGTGAAAGTTGGTAGGCCTTTAACGGCGAAGTGGTGGTTCTCCTCGGGTGGGAAGACATGCACTCTATGCCTAACAACATAAAAAGAGAAACATATGTGTAGCCTTAGTACACAGATCAAGAGTGTTTACTGATAATGTAATAAAACAATAAGAAGTTAATTGTAGAAAATGTGAACAGACCAAAGACGGAATCCAAAATAAGCATGGGAGGAGGTAATTGCAAGTAACATCTCCTATCGAATGGACACAGTCGCCTAAATGTGTAAGAGGGTCAAATTGGCAGGAAAACTTATTAGGGGATTCTGATGTATCTAAGTCTAGTTCATAGGATCTTTTTTGAACATAGATTCAACCAAGTCAGCTTGCATATTTTTCTCTTCGGAGAAACTTGCACATGAATATGTGTTTACCGAATCTTAGTGTTTTGAAGATAAGGTAAGAAATGATTTTAAATTGCACCCGGTCTAAAAATATCCCCAATCAAAGGCCCCAAAATTTTAAGTTTTAGCTGTATAGGAGAAAGTTATAGTCTTTAAATATTGGCGTATAATTTTAAGTTGGGTTGCAAAATCGTGTTTTTAAAACAAACCGGATCATGTACTAACTGTATAAGTTTGAGTGAGTTTCAAGCCGCCACTCATGTAGGTCGGATCGAGCAAGGGCAGAAAGCTTGTTTGGTTTGAATAATTGTGTTTAAAAAGAGTCCGTTATTCTGCACTTCCTAACCTAGTGAGGGCGTATGGTTTAACTTTACCCTGCAGCGGTCTACTGGTTTCATGTAGCGGTCGACCCGGTTCATGCGAGAAGTTTTTTTAAGGATCAGCTTCAGGCTTCACTCAACTCGCTTTATAACAAACGGCCTTTTTCTTAGTGAGGCCTATACCAATTAAGCCAGTGGCCCTATCGCTTTTAAGGGAAGTTGTTGGAGGCAACTCTTAAATCATTTTGCCAAAGCTAAGAGAGATCTAAAACCTTTCAATCCTTATTCAAAAATCATTCACACATAATCAACACTTACACATCCTTGTTGTTGTGTGAAACCTAAGAGATAGAAATTTCTCATTATAAAATCTACTGGGAAAGGCATCTATCAAGTGGATGTTCTTAGTGGACTATATCTTTGTTCATGTATTTACCCCTATAACACTATTAAAAGCAGAGTGAATTTTCTCCTTGTTTGTCCTTGGGGAGGTTTCGTTGTCATAACAAGGAGCAAAAGAAAACCCGTGAGTTGTATAGAGAGGGTTTGATTCGGGAATTTACTCGTTCTTGAGGCTTGAAGGATGGTGTTTGTCTCAAAGCTCAAGTGTACGGGGCTCTCCCTTGGTTAAGGAGGGAGACATTTGTAGGAGAAAAACCTCAAGGCTCTCGGATGGCTAAGTCTCTTTTCGAGCCAGGGTGGAGTGTAAGTAGGTTTGCCGGTAAGCCACACTAAATGAAAATTCTTGTGGAGTCTGCTATGTCTTTGGAGCACAATTATGGCTTTCATACATTTTGTGGCTATTGAGTGTCCTATTGCGGTTAAGTTTTATTCTGCTCTATTCTCAAAGTTTGCACATAGTATGAAAATTCGTGTGATTCAATCTTGGTTATTGCAATCACTGTCTCTTTGTGAGACTTATAGCGACAGCAAACACTAATTCTAAGGGTGATAGGTTAGAAGAATAGTTTTTAAATCACCGTAGGATGGTCACGACGCCACCTCATTGGGTGGTTCCTCTAATCGCTAGGATTTTAGCAAAAATAGAACTTAGGTCAAAGGCACAGGTCAAGTTCGCATTTTTGTAGTATCCTGTTCTACAACCAATGCACTCTTACTAAGATACACAAGTCCAGCATCATGGTGGTTGAGGGAGTATGGTAGGAGCAATCAGTGGAGAGGAGATTCCAAAGACTTTCGATTTAACTGCACTACACTTTTGCATAGACATTTCTCATATAGTTTTCTTGATTTTCTCTAATGATGGCCGACACCCTATGATTCTTGCTTCTACTTTGTTGTTCGCGCGCCATTCAAGCCTAACTCGAAATTTATCCATTTTTCTCTCTCTGATTTCACTATTTTTCTTTTTCTCACTCTCTTTCTTTTTCTCACTCTCCCTTTTGACAATCTTCACTTGATCCCCTATATACTTGCTAAGTTCAGCGCGATGTCAATGGTAAACAAAAGGTAGAGTGATGAGGGCTGTTGATATGATAAAGATTCAAAAGTAGTATTGTCTTGAAAGGCCATTCCCTATTGGCCGTTCATCATTTCGTTTTATCAAACGTGGGTCCACGAAATTGGTTCTACGACTGGGTCCGAGCTATGAGGCAATAGTGTCTCTCGCTTTGGCGCATCGAGTAGCTACACCTACCCTCAACACAGACACTTGACTACTTCGCTGACATTGAGCGACAGAAGTGTTGGACTTTTCGTAAAGGAACACACTTAACAGTGACTTGTTCACCATATCTCTCTCCACTAAATACATTCTTAGCTCTATGTTGCTAACTTGTTGACGAGCCATTGAGGTGTGGAAAATCGCAAGGACAATTCTACCGATGCACTGTACCGTATGCCAACGAACGGCGGCAAAATATGCCCAATTAGTGTTCACGGCATGGAATTATGTTGCTGTCAAACGTTACAGTAAGGACAGATCATATCCCCATACGGGAGTCCAAAATGAATGACATACTAACGTTTCCACCAATTTGTTTTTTAAAACGTATGCACGTCTACATGTAGTAGTGAAAACATACAATGGTCGTCTCCACCGCGCTGTATTGGTCTCTCAGTCATCTCCTTTTGCTTGGCAAGCTCAATTGCTGCGTGCATGTCGCCGAGAAAAAGAGTCATTTTAATTCGCTAAACACAGGGCTAATTTATATATTCGGGTCCTCGAGCTACTAGATCCCTCTCAATGGCGGTCGATAGGTTGGCGGCTTGTCTTGGAATATCCCATATAGTGTCGGGGTCCACAAGGATTATCTTCTGCATGGTGTCTCCGTATGGACCATTGATGAGGGCGCTGGTCGAACCTTAGGGTGGAGGCATGTGGATTCAGGGTTTACTACCTGCACGTTGGCCTGCCGTTATCTCCGAAGTGATTAGAGACATTATGGAATAATACATGTAATTAATCGAGAGAGGCCGAAAGGAATAGTAGAGCCTCTTTGCGATTGTACTTGGAGGAAGGTGGTGGCTTTTGGTGGGCATTTCTTCTGGCTTGGGTCTTCTGTAGGTGGTATTTGAACGATTGGTTGTAGATTTGGTCCAATGGCTAGTTATGACTCCGAGGGTTTTCCAGAAGAAGAAATGGAAGCTAGTTGGTCCTGAACTGTTACGATCCCTCTCTCTGGGTGAGTTGTGCTTCCCATGGATCGAGGCCCACCACTTTGATAATGCCCTATGCACGGAGCGAGATCTTGCCATTCCTCACTAATGAACTGTTGCATCTTCTTACCGGGGTGTCGTAGGCGAATCTCCCTCCATCTAACTCCAAGTTCCAGAAAAACTCTATGTCATTTGTGTCCATACATGTTCGATTTCCGGGCCTCTATGAAATTTTATGGTGAGCCGGTATGCGTAGCAAAATTTTACCATCTCCTTAATAAACCGGTCGTTACACGTCTCTGCGTTTTACCGCTCTATAAAACGGTCCATGTTCGGCTTCCAGCTTGTGCATAATAAGGCCTTGCAGTATGTTTTTTGACAATTCTCAGGGTTAGTGTGAGTTGAACGTCTAATGTGGTCCTGGGAAATCTCACTTCTCAGTTCACCATAATACTCAGGCTTCACTTTCCTCTTTTCGCGGTTTCCATCCTTTTAGGGGCTGTCTAATTTCGGGTCTCCGTGAGGACGGTTCTCAGATTACTTTGTCCTGCCTGTTTATCACAACTGATCCCACCAAGTTATGTTTCTAATGGCGTGCTAGCAGAGGGGATCAATTGCATCTGCTGCTACAATTTTTTACCTCTTTGTTCATCCTCTCAAGAGGAAATTAGTTGTAGCAATCAACATTTCAGAACTGCCATCTTCCTTTCTCTGCCACTCAACGCAATATGTCCATAACAGGGTTCAGATTCTATCTTGAAAGGCACGGAAATATATCTCATACATTTCTTATATTGAGCCATACCTGATAGACAAAATCAAGTTGTTTATCAAGGATATCACCACAGGGCGATTTCCTTAGCTTCTCGAAGGCGCGGCCTACTACATCGACTTATTATCGCAAATATATCCAATAACAATACGGAATTTCGCCGCATCCTTAATTATGTACCGTCAACAACGAGATCATAAGGCTTCTTCATCCTACCACAACCCTGCTAAAACGCTTCACTTTGCCGATGAACTCTATACCCGTAACTTACATGAACGAATATCTAGGACCTAGTTTTGGATTAGGGGTGGCTTCTCCAAGTGACGATTTCAACCGGGCGGATACTGTCTTAGTGTCGCTTCTACAGTCAAACAGCTTAACACGGAAAGGACTGTTGCGGGGAACGGATTATCCGAACATACGAACTTCATCGCTTATCCGGCAACGGTCAGTTCATCGTCATGCACATTCGTGCGCGCGCAATAAGGGACAGTTGTGGCGCAGACTAAGATGTCGTAGGCTTCTCTGCTCGGCGCATAATGCGAAGACCATGAGCCTGGGCGGGTAGCTGTATTCGTGAAAGATAATATGGTTGCTATGCAAAAAAAAACAAAGTCTAAGAAAGATAAAGCACTTCCACAACTTCAGACCTCCCTTTTACGCTGTTCACAGCACTCAGGAGGATTGTCGGATCAACGTCTCAACGCGTGTGGCTAACGTTCTCACCTGCCCAAAATCAATCGGCTTTTACGCTCGTTATATATGTTTTCTCACTTCGACTCTGGAATAAACTTAATGAGTGCGACACTTGTTCAGTTAATTCTCTTCGGTTCTAGAATTATTTTTTGTTAAACTAAAGAACGAACTCCAAATTTCAACACACGACATATTGGCACTTCTAGGAAGAACTTCATTACACGACGAAATTTCAGGTAATAAGCAGCAGTGAAAGACTAAAAAGAACAATAAATCATTGTAAGTAAATAGGACAAGTACAACATAACAGAGAAAACACAGATTGATTGTGATTCCTTGGAAAACACGGAATAGGGCGGAATTTTCCGAACCGGATAGAATTATAAGATAAAACCTTGCTTTTGGTGTACAGGGTGGTGTTTGCTATAGTTGCGTGACTTACTGGAGGACAGACAATATATTTATTAATATTGTTTGACGTAATCAACAAAATTGAAGTTGCTTTATAATTGTTCGGGGACTTTTTTCATATTACAGATTATTTTTATTTTTTATTGGACTCGCCCTTCCTCTTTTCATTGCTTTTTTTTTGTTGGAGTCCTTTCGGGTCTGGTGTCGCTTGTGGGATGATTGTGGTTTCGAGGCAACAATATCTTTTTTGAGACGAAAGATCAAGTCAGATCTACAAAAATGATACGTGATATCGTCTAAAACAAGATACTCACATATTTTCTATGACTTATAACTAGAAATATAGTCAACAAGTTGGTAAAATAGACAGGCAAGTAATATGCACATTTTCCCGGTCAAGAGATATATGGAGCTGATGTGTGAAACCGTAATTTAATAAGGAACAAAGATACAGATTTGAGAAGATAGACAATACGGATGTGAATACTCTTTTGAGGGCTTAAAAATTGGAATAAGAAACAAAGGAAGAAGAATATTTTTTATAAGGAGATAAAGGTGACATGGGCTAACCGGGAACCTTTAAGAATGTTAATGAAATAACCGCCTGTCGCGTGTGTTGATAACAAAAGTGTGGTGAACCTGTCCGCAAGAATATTGGACCCAAACTGGAGAGGTGACCAATGAAAATTCGTTTCTAGATTGATGTTCGATAAAGAAGATATTTCTCCTGATCCCCTCCATCTGTTTCTATGGATAGGGAAGAACTCTTCGGGTATATAAAAGGAGGGAAGCCACGCTCGACAAAACGGTTGGCTGCCGGAGAAGTTCTGTTTGATAATCAAGTTGAATCACCTCATGAGCTGGAAATCTGGATTATTGAGATTTTACGGGAGTAGTTCTGGGGCAGTAAGAACCTATAAGAGATATAAATCCCATTCACACTTTTGATATAGACATCACATGTCCCTTCGCAAATTATTCAAATGTAAGGATTAGTCTCCAATATTTAGTATATAAGGGACTTAAACAGTTACATATAAGTAGAAAGTAAATGAAAACTCTAACATAGGAAACCTTATTAAAAAAAACGAACAAATAGGAATACTTTCCCTGGACAAATGACAGTGTCGCCATAAAAACACATCAAGCAATATAAGGAAATAATGCCGGGGGCTTGCCCTAACAAAGTATTTGGACAACACTAACATTAGGAAAGAACCTAACATAATGGAAAAGACTATTTGGACGATTCTAACAGACAGGCCGCCGATAACAAAATGGTTATGACAATATTGGGGCGCCTAGAATATTGAGATCTTGCTTAGAAGAGCCCCCCCAAGTTGAGTATTTCTTTGGTGCCAACGTGCAGCCTTAGCCTTTGGACGCTTGGATCGTTGCTAGAATTAATAGGGTGCACTCATTCCCTCTTTGTAGGCACAGTAG